>CM060966.1:159881857-160086857 GCA_030765045.1 Tenodera sinensis | reverse complement strand
TTTTTAATTAATTTATTTTATTGCATATAGAAACTCATTTAAATATGGATGGTGGAGAATCTTACACGTATTTAATAAACAAAGCTTCAATATCCTGCAGATGTAAGTTCATGCAGTAAATAACTAAAACTTTGCTTCGATTCTAATAATTTTCACACCTCTGTCGGCAACGTCTCAGGCTGTTACGGGTAGAAGTGTATGGTAATTGAGAACAAACTGATCAACAGTATGATATTAATGTTCATTTCATATGCCAACTGATACGTAATTTTACTTATCAACGTTTCCAGGTTGATTAATACCTTAAGTGAGCGTGGCACAGAAAACATGACGCAGAGGGGACGGGAACGAATGCTGTATGGAATTCATTTAAATGCCTTCTGCAAGGCTAATGACGTCACATCATTATTTAGTTAAGTCAAGCTCTAAGACTATTGTTTAATATTTACTTTCCCCACCATTTAAGTAGGTAGAAAAGGATCGCATTTCACAAAATTCGACACCAATATTTCACCAGAAATACATGTTTTCTGAATCCAGAAAGACAAATTGAAGAAGTTTGTGTATCTGTGCATCTTTGTATGAGTGTGTGAACAGCAGAAGTCAAAACGAAAAATCAGATGACTTTCTCTACTCTTGTACTAACTCTTATTCCTTATCTTCTTCAAGTACTTGGGATAAACATTTACAGAAATTATCTTATTCTTTTCTTGTAGGTGCAAGCAGAATATGGCAATACAGTAGCCTTTGAGCGATAGTCAAATCTTTTAAAGCTGTGAAATTCCGTTCTCTTTGCACGACTAGCATAAAAATGAATAACGATCTTCCATTTGATGAAAGCTTAAGTATTCCAAAACTCACACAAATAACAAGAAATATCTTCGAAATGGTTCACTGTCCAAAAAAATTATTTGGACATAAATTCTGTGATTTTGCGAGATCTATGTTTTATAGTAATACTTGGTATATCTCTTACGTTTATCGTATTAAGATTTGAAAGTGCAAGGTAAATTTAACGTACCCGCCACTGCAACACAATGCACTCGGAGTGGCACAGTCCACATAAAGTGGAAGGAGATAAATCCAACCTCCCCTCTTTCGCAATTGGACATCACTGGGCGGGTAATACGACGGAGAATGACACTCTTCACTCTTTAAATTTACTGCCCCGAGCTGAAAATAGGTTAACCAGCCCTGGACTATAAAAGCACGAACTACCTCTGCCTTGCGCTATTGCCCCCATCACTGTGGAACATTTCCGCGGCTACCATACATTGTCTTCTACACACATTTGGTCCTGTTAACGTTTATAGTGTTTGAGAGCCGAGTCTCTGAAAACGCCGAAATCCGATAACTTCATAAACAGGTCTAGTGAACTTCATAAACAGGTCTAGTGTGAAAGTTAGAAATTCCCTTTTTCTCTTTCTCTTGGTAATGGAAAACCTCAACATTTTTCTGACGCTCATGTCGCGGGGGGAGGGCGACATATGGGGGGGGGGGGACGAAACCAAGCAACCCTACATGCGGCCGGGTAAATTTCCTTCCTCGCTATGCTAGCGCCCCTGGCGGCGTATTAATGATGTAGCTCTATATCGCAAGATGATGAGTCTGCCGGGTGTGTTCACATTGATCCTTGAACTTCATACTCTAATTGCGAGCGAACGCGCGCGCTCACCCTCAATCACCCATTGTTCAACTTACTCGCAGCAAGAAACTGTACTCAGCGTTCTCCTCGACCAGTGCGTTCTATCTCAACCTGTGTATTAATACGCACTGCATTTGTCACACACCTTTCTCTGGTTCACTATTAAAGTGTTTCTATTGGTATTAAACCAATTTAGCAAAAATTTCATTTGTTCCACATAATTTTATCACAAAATTAATATACGAAAAACCTTATATCCTGCATCTCATACATTTCTGTACTAACATTATATTCCTATAAAATTATTTCTCTACTTCTATAAACTTTTATTACGTCTTGGCCGTCCTTAGGTTCCATTCGCCTCATCCATTCCCCCGGGGGGTACCTCGTTAGGGACATAGAGACAAAACATCGCGCTTCGGTTAAGGTGCTAAATCTCCCTCCGCAAGTTGTTGCGATAATTAAATGTTTGAAAAGCGGGCCACTATATGAGGTCTTTGAAATTCTATAGCAGAAGTCTACGAGGGATGAAAGACATTGTGTCTTACCACTTGAAAAGGCATACGTATTTGAAAATGGTAACAATAAGAGTATATCTCGGAAATAGTTAATACTACAAAAAGTTTGACATAGACTGTTTTTAACCAGACCTACACTCTTTGTGGTGAAAGATTTTGTCTATCTCTCATGGTATACCAATTATACGAAATAATTAACAATATTCACAGAATATTCTCAGAAAACTCAAGACAACTACTTTATTTGTCACTTATCCTAAACGTGCGGCATTTACACAAGATCAGAATATTTACGAAAAATATTCCATGTAAAGGGTGGTATATCAAGGGATATTGTTGAACATCTTTCTGTCACACCCTCGAAAGATACTAAACTTACATCAAGTTTGATATTTAACGGAATTTTCGTTTTTGAGATATACTCACATCTGACGGACGGACACATACACACAAACACACACACGCACACACACACACACACACACACACGCACACACACACACACGCACACACACACGGGAGCGCGGGTGAGACATTTTTATGACAAATAAAATGTATATTTTGAATTTTCTAGTTATAGCCCCTGTAGTCGTATTTTCTTTGGACGACTTTTGCATAACTGGTAAACCGTTAGAGATAGACCAAATCATACTATACAAAAAATGTAGATATTGTTAAAATACACAATTTATGTCCGAGTAAATTTTTTTAGAGTGAACCATTTCAGAGATATTCCTTTTTATGTGCGTCAATTTTGGAAAACTTGAAAATTTTCGTGAAATGGAACATAGTTGTCCATTTTTACTTTCTCTACTGGTAAGTAGGGGAAGTATTGTATTCCACCCAAAAATTCGATGTCGAGATTTCACCGGAAATACATGTTTTGAGGCTCCCTGAATCCAAAAAAAGCATTTTTAGAAAAAGGTCCGTGTGTGTGTGTCTGTGTGTCTGTGTGTCAGTCTGTCAGTCTGTCTGTCAGTCTGTCAGTCTGTCAGTCTGTGGACAGCATAACTCAAAAACGGAAGGTCGGTTAAAAACCAAAGTTGGTATTTGAGTTTAATATCTTTCAAGGATGTGACACGAAGATTTTGAAGAAAATAGCCCCTCCTTAAACTATCCTTTACATTGAAAATTTTTCGTAAATTTTGATTTTCTTGAAAATGGCTCTAACGATTTTAATTAAAATGTCATATGTTTGAGACTTTTTTTGACAGATGAAATGTATATTTTGAATTTTCTGGCTATAGCCGCTGTAGTCGTATTTACTCTGGACGACTTTTGTACAACTGGAAAACCGTTAGAGATAGACCAAATCATACTATACAAAACATGTAGATTTTGCTAAAATACACAATTTATGTACGAATAAATTTTCTTGTAGAGTGAGCCATTTCGGAGATATTCCCTGTTGTGTGTGTGAGTTTCGGAAAACTTACAACTTTCGTGAAATGGGTCATCGTTATTCATTTTTTATATGTTACGTGTGCAAAGAGAACGGAATCTCAAAGCTTTAAAAGATTTGACTATCGCACAAAGTCTACTGTATTCCAATATTCCCCTTGCACCTACAAGGAAATAAGTAATAAGATAATTTGTACAAATGTTTATCTTAGCTTAGTATAAGAGTAGAGAAAGTCACGTGAGTGTATTACATCAAATATTTTTTTCTAAAAATTCTTTCTTTTTTCTTAGATTTAGGAGTTTCCAACTCAGGTATTTCTGATATAGATTTTTTTGGTGGAGTGCAATATTTCCCCTACTTAATATACATAGTAGAGGAAGTAATAATGTAATCGTATACGCAGAACCGAGACTCGAACCCGTAGCGATTGAGAAAGAAAGCCATATTGAACTGCAGTTCGCCTGAGTTGCCAGATACATGGACCAGTGGTCTACATAGTTGGCAATATTATGCATACTTCATAAATTGGGACGTGCCCAAGGGCTGGAAGATGAACAAGAATCATTATTGGTAGTGTAGAGTGTTGTATAAAAATAAAAAGAGAAGTTCATGACATTGTAGGCAAGTCAACTCCTTACCACAGCCATTATGCTCCTAATTTATCTGATTTACAATAGCAAAACCCACCACTTAAAGTCAACCTGCTTATTTTGAATCATAAACAGAGCCAGTCCTCGTGCACATAAAAACCATTAAACAGGAGCTAACCAGCGAATAACAAATAGATGATTATATCGAGCAGGCGCGCCCTAATTGCCACTAATACTTTCCTCTTTTTCCTCCTCCTCCCTTTTTTATTTTGGGTAATTTTCTTTCTTCCTAAGCAGCATTTCCTGCTAGGAAAGCACAAAAAATGCACCAAAATGAGGAAAATGCAGGTGATGAGCTTGGGTAGTATAAGAGAATGTGCGCATGCGTGTGAACAACGCAGTTTGATGTAAACAGGTGAGTGTTTGTGTCCGCTTACCAGTTAACCTCTGTTCATAATAGGTATTAGTCCTCCACTGGAACAATTTAACGTGTTACATTCACATGACTTACTCTACTTACTCTCGTTTATCAATTTCAGGTGATGCTTTCTTTTGACGTAAACGCTTAAAGGCTTGAACTATCGTGTGTAGCCCATGATAATAGACAATAAAACAGTTTGAATATTTCCACTTTACTTACAGGACTTTATTTTATTATTTTATTATTTTTTTAACTGTGTTATCACAGTTATTCACATCAGTTTCTGTATCTACTGTCGTTCATTGCTTTCTCTATTAAGTAGTCACATGAATGCAACTAATAATAATGGCTAAATTGTTAAATTCTGTGAGTACAGAAATATTATTTATCTTTTGTCTCCTCTCGAAGCTGAAAAAGATTATATACAAAAATGACTATGTTTGCGCTCTTGACCACTTGACCAATCACCGCGAAGTTCACCACGTATATGTACTTTTTTCATGGGGAGGGCTTTTATGCTATGCATTTTAGATACAACATATTATACTCACACAGTTTTTTCTACCCTCTTTTCTTTTACGTAACAGATAGACATGCATTTCAACACACAATTCATACAATTTTCTATGATAAATAAAAATGCAACGTATTATAAAGCACAACATTTCTTTTTGTACTCCCACTTCTACATAAAATTCATATAATTTTCTATTTGTTCAAAATAGAAATGCAACCTATAACATTTACACGGTTTTCTCTACTCACCTTTCTTTTACTGACACATTCACATATATTTCTCCTTTCCTTTTTCTACACATTTCTTCGTGTCGTATCCTTGGAAGACACTGAAACTAAATACCAAACTTGGTATTTAAGCAAGTTTCGCTAGCATAATCAAAAAAGGATGAAATGTTATCAAAATCCACACTCTAGTAATGAAAGTGTTTCTGTAAAAACTTATACCCATTAATATGCAGTAGATACAAAGAAAAGCTGTTCTAAGAATACTTTATGGAAGAAATTAAAACATGACGGAGTACATAGATATTCATGTAAGTATACAAGAGTTTTTAGCAATGTGAACCCAGCGCTTGTATCAAGAACCCACCATAACACGGGCGCTGCTTAAAATCTCTGGGGTGTAATACAGCCGAGGCAGCAAGCGTTCCGATTAAAGTGCAGGACATTCGGTTACGTCACCGTCCGGTCATACATTCTGGTTATCCCTTCACCCCTTCGATATTCACCCCCTCCACCCTTCGAACCAAAATATTTTATAAAGACATATTGTCCATTACAAGGAATAATGACAAAATATAACGGATTTTTTTACGACCTATGGAGAGGGCGCAGGTGTGCAATAACTCTACCTTTGGGCCTGCGCAAAAACTGAAAAAAAAAATCTGCGCTGAAGCTGGAAGTGTTGGTGATCTTACAAATACTCGCAATATGGCACTGGATTCACTTACTTTTATACTGTTATTTTCTGTCTTTCGTCTACGTGCAGTCGAAATTGGCTGCAACGACGTCCAAGAGACGGACCATTTAGAATCGTTGAAATCAACTTTCGCATAAACACAGTTTTTGTTTTGCTTTTGTTTGAAAAAAAAAATTAAAAAGTATCGAACACAGAGTAAAGCTACAGTATTTACAATTTAGAATTTATGGAGAGGTAACAATGACAAATTTTGTCACAATTTAATGTTAAAATATGATGCAAAGTTTAATTTCTAAGAAAGATTTGACAACGCCAGATTAACATTAAATTGTGACTAAAATAATTAGAATTGAAATAAAAACACACTACAGCATATATTAAACCGATTATATCCATTTTTCAAGAAACTAGATGACTCCAAATATTTGACACAAGTTATTCTTTTCGTAAAAACGTCTCTTTATTGCCAATAATTGTATTGGACATTTAAAATATGGCCAAAGCAGTCATTACATTAATTTAAACCAGTGCTAGATCTCGGTATTTCGAACACATGCTATATCTTACCATTTCCTACGGAGATATTTTAGTTTTGTGGAAAACAAGCTGGCAACACTGCATATTGTGTAGGTGTTCACTTTCACTAGCTCAGTACACAAACAAACACCGTAACGGTGCGTCTAGAGAATATAAACACATACCCTGCCTTGTCCTTCCGGTTTATTGTGCGAGTGTAGGCCAATCACAAGCGTTATCTCCCTAAACATTACACTAAAACGAAAGCGCCCGACCTGTTTACTCCACAAACCAGGTCAATACTCTGACCAACCTCAACGCAACGTTGTCGGCTTACTTCACGTCTGAGAGAGCAGTTCGTAGTATTCCTTCACGTCTTTTAAGTGATTAATTATTTCGAAACCCTGCATGATGTCCCACAATTGCTACAGAACCTTTTAATGTATACCATAGGTGTAATATAAAACATATTGTAGCCTAAATTGCATTCCATTCTACTCTAAATATAATAGAAACTATGGGGAAAGTTTTTTATCTTTGTCGTCACTCAAAGAGGTCCTCGCGACGAAAAATTTAAAAGTTTGGTCTAACATTTTAACCCTGGGTTCAAAATGCATCCATTGTTTAAAATTGCCCTAGGTTTCTCTGTGTCTACTTAAGTTTACACTCAAGAATTTTAAATTTAGATATTTGTTTTGCTTAAAAATTGTAAATTTTGTGTTTGAAAATTAAAAACCTAGGGGAAGTTGTATTGTATCAAGAATGAGAAAACAATGATAAAAAATTGAATGCTTAGCTCATATTAAAATCCACGCGATGTTTAAACATACAGTAGGGCATTTCAAATAGGAAATTGTACTTTTTTGTTTACGAATGTGTAAATTGTTTTATAGAGTTATTTTCAGGAAGATTTCAAACATAAATATTCTTAACACATCAGAATTTTTAAATTTTAGTCTATTTGTCTGCGTTCCAAACCTAAGCAAATAAACTTCTGACATTCTTTTTCAACAGAATCCTAAGAACTGGTGACAGACAAAAAATGAGCTTATCCGAATATCCTGATATGAGAAACACTGTTCAATGTGACCCAAGAGAAATTGAGAAATCAACTGATAATCAGAAGAAACCTTGTAAATTCTTTTGCTTGAGAATTCCTTCCATTTTGATGGAAAAGGTAATAAAAACATACATTTAGCAGGAAAATAATTATTTTTATTATGTATGGGAAATAGTTATACTAAAATAGATGTAAGAACTAAAAAGAATTTTTTCCATTTTACGGTTATGTATTTACGATAAAAGGTAAATGTAAATAACATTTTATTTGAGTTTTATACTTTTAAAATGTACTATTTTTTATTGCAGTTATGCGAAACAATGCTTCAGTTTGATAGAGAGTTCGTAGCGCATTCTTCAACATTCCAAATGGAACGGAATTTGGGCCAAGGAATTTGAAGGCAAGTTATTGCTTTAGGCGTTTGACCGCTGCAGTGATTGCAGCACACTAAAGTAGGAAGTGTTGCATATACTGCAAGGTGCACCGTGATTGAAATGTATTCCAAGAGTAACCATAATAACTTGAGATGCAATTGTGTGGGTATTCTGAAACCCTCAAGGTTTCTTTAATACGTAACGTTAAATTAAATATCTACGGTATTTATGCAGTAATACAAGTAATTTAAATATGGATATTTAAATATAAAATAGTATTTAGTTGCTAAGAGATGCAATGCTAAACATGTTAATTTTTTAGAGCACGTATACAGAATATAAAGGTATATTTATACTAAAATTTTTGTTTTTTGTATTTCTAGAGCTATAGTTTAATTTGCAAGATGTGTAAATAAGTTTGATAGGTAAGTAGGTTGGACGGTATGATTTAATGAGCTGTTTTAGGTAGCTTAAATGTACTATAACGTTTCAATAACTGCCTAATACTAGGTGAAAAGTTCGTGAATATAGTTTCTTTGGAAATTTTCCATAGTATAGTTAACGATACGGGCGTTCGGTGCATTAATTTCAACATTTAGCGCATTTGAACCACCAACAGCATAACAAACACGAACAAAAGCCCTCCAAATCTCGCGCAAACAAAAACCGCGCCTTAACAAAAGCACCTCGATAGCACTACACCTATATGACAGGTAACATTGCGTTTCCTCTTAATATTTTTTGTGCGCGATTTTTGGGTAAACAAAACATACGCATAAAAAAAGGTTGCCAATAAGAGGAATGATGTAGGGCAATATGTCATTTTGGAATATGACAGGCTTCGCCCTCGATCAAACTTGTTATAATATCCCCCCCCCCCTCTCCACATGTTTTACAACCCGCCAGGAAAAAGGGGCTCGCGAACAGATGTCAAAAAGCATCTGTGTGTTTTATATGAAGTGCACAGACCTATCTCTGTCAGTGCGGCATAATTGCTATCAAAATATCGGCCTCCATGTTTACAGTACAAATGGCTCGCGTGTGAGATATAGACCTGGCTATTTGCAATAAAAAAAACACAGCAAAGTTTGTACAAGAACTAACGAGCCTACTTCCCTAGCAAGAAACACGCTGATCGCGGTAAAACGTTGCATAAATATATGTTTCCTGTCTTAGTATTGTTATGATCAACATACTAGTTTATTGTTATGCAACTATGAATTTATCTTCAGGCTCAAAGTCCTTACTTTTGTGAATAAAAGGATAGAAGCAAAATTACACATGCACAAAAGGAATTTTCAACTTTATTTGTATTCTTTAACGAGTCAGACCAAATAGTTTGTTCCGGCCGCGTCCCATCTCTGAATTCCTCCAGTTTTTTAATTATTGCATCTACAGGATACAGGTTAAGAGAACAACTAAAAAATTTTTAATTTAAACTACAAAATCAGGAAGCATGAAATGCAAGATCATATGTTCTTAAGAGGAATATTTCTGTCGATTTATCCTTATTTATTAGTTGAAACAAAAGTAGATGTATCTCACTGTTAATGATAAAATTGAAATAATTTTACAATGAAGAAAACATGTTGATCGTACTAAACCTTCTAATTTACTATCATTAACATGATTTACAAATCTTTCACTGTATAAGCAAAAATATTATAAAATTTTCCTTATTCGTATTCATGCTATTTTTGTTAGATCACAACCATTCCATTAAACTAAGTTCATCATTTTATCACGTTAAATTTTCGACACCCGCCATAATTACCATGGTAATGATTTAACAGCCACCAGTTGAGCAGATTAAGTTCGAAATTCAAACCGTAAAAACTATATTTGCGATAACATAATTGACGAGACTTTTAGTAATTTTTTGTCTGCATTTAGAGTATTTACTCATGTGAAATCGACATAATAAATACTTATATGGCCAACTAAAGCTGTGCACTTAATTTTTGTCACTATATCTGAGTTCACATTGCAAGTTAAGTCTTACTTTGACAACATTTACAGCAAAAGGGTTAACAAACATTGAAATGTCATTCTCAAAATTACTGAAGTCATGGAGTCTATGTGAAGTAAACTCAGCTTTTAACACTTCAAGAATCGGAATATAACTAATTAGTTTATCCTTTGGTATAGTATAAAGTGATTTTGTATATTTGATAAAGTATTTCGTAATTTCACTTGCTGGTTAAGAGAGTTGTCACGTGGCAAGGTGTGTTTGTTGTATTTAGATTGTAAACCTTCTAGAACTTTGGTACGCTCTATTAATAATAATAATAATAATAATAATAATAATAATAATAATAATAATATTCACAACAATAGAAAAATTTATACTACATGTAAAAAACTGTAGCTTAGAAAACACTGCTTTTTTTCGTTGTATGCCATTCAACGTTGACTCGAAGAAAACTATGTAATATTTTGTTACTACTGCCAGAAAATGACATAATTGCCACTGCAACAAGATAGCAATGACGTCATCATTGCCACAACTTATTTTTCTCCAATGTGTGTGTAAGAAATATCAAATCATTACCCTCGCAAGTGCAGCAACACTCAAACACAAGAATCACCTCGTTAATTTTTCGTAAACATTTTCTGATTTTTATACAATTAATAAATTCTCAGCTTCGTTCAAAATGTCAATCGTTTTATAATCCATATTTTAAATAGTTTTATCATTATCTTCCATTGTCATCTATAAGTGTTAAAACAAATGAAAATGCATCTGCTTAGCAACCAAATTACGTCATATATCTGTGATATATGATACATAATAATTTTCGAATTAGGAAATGTATCAACTATTTTTACGTATTTTAACGCCACAATTCCATAAAATGTTGTATGTAATAAGGGTATAATCTTTTTATTCTGACATATACTTGTATAACAATCAGTCAATTTATACGGTATATACTCTTCCCAAAATAAGAAACAGTTGAAGTCAACAAAGGCAGTGCTCTCATTGGCCACTGACCACATCACTCAGCTTTGGAATATAAAATAAATCCCATATGTCCTTTATGATATCACTTTTAAAGTGCACTAATGGATATGTTTGTCTATTTTATTGCAATGCAGTACTCTTTTAATGGTATTTGGAGGTAGAAGATAACCAGTTCACAGAAACTGAGCAGTTATTGCATATGTTTCACATGTTGCGCGCAGTGATACAAAAGTGTCTTTCTTAGGGGAGATTTAGTGTGGTTTCATAAATAACTATCAAACCTAATTTATACTGAGTTTCATTATGCGGCTTTCGTTTATGCTATACCCACCCCAAACTTTTATCGCTGTCGTTTGTGGGTAGGCAAGTAGGCTTAAAACGAATCAGCCAAAGAGTCTCGCAAAAGAAGAGAGAAGCCATAATCCACAAGTGTCAAATCACAGATGGATGGACACGTAAATGTACTCTTTTTTATTCGAGCCACCCCCTGACAGTGGCACGCCGGCAATAAATTCGTTAGGGGTGGACGACATAAACATTTTTATCCGGAGGTAAAGCACGATCCATGTACCTAGCTTCGCTTCTCAAGTGCGAACATCAGGTCTGTTAATGTATCAGACAAACATATGCTTTCAGTATCTATCGCCTAATGTATCGGCCGTTTGTTCAAAGAAAACACACGAACCAGCACCTAACTGCTTCACTCAAGTAAACACACATACAGATCCAACACGTTTCGTGCTTGCATTACGCTAATAACTCACACATATCGTTGTACAATATGTTTATATTTCTACTAGTTATTAAAAGTATATATAACATTACAATTTCAAAGAACAGGACTAAAACAATAGCTTTTAAGGCAGCTGACCACAGAAGATTTAAAATAGTCCTGGGTCAACAAATTATAGAACATTTAACTATTTAAGCTGCAGTATATCATATCCAAAAGGAGAAGATGCTACTAATAAAGTTAGTAAATGTGCAGAACAATAAGGAATAAAGCAAACGTCCAACACAATTACAATTTTATAAAACATTAGCCCTACCACTATTAGGTTATGGTTCACAAAATTGGCCTATAAATCGAGCAACTAAAAATAAAATAGAAATCAGTGAAATTAAATTTCTAATAAGCATGGCTGGTGTCACTCTCTTAGATTTTTATCAGAGAAGTGAAAATATACAACTACATATTTACAATCTGTCTGAATTAATATATCAAAAAATAATAACTGGTACCAACACATAGGAAGAACAAAAGACTACAAACTAAGAGGGCATAGAAATTTCGGTAGACCAAGAATGAGAATGTGTACAATTTATCGACTATTTTAAAGCATTCTGAACTTACAAAAACTATATACACTGATACAAAAATCAAAATAAATAAGAGAATCAGTTACACAACAATTTATTTCTCTATAAGTCCTCTGTGTCTAGAATATATAATATAGAAAGCATATGCAGCCTCCTGTAATAATAATTTGTTATATGGCTGGCCTAGTCGACTTTCTTTTTTCTTCTTACAATTACTTAATGGAGAAAATAAGTGCTTGAAATTGACTTTTGTGTTTAAATGTGAATAATTATATCCAAAAGTGTGATTATCAACGATTTAAAGTGATATTAGTGAAGTTTGAACTGCAATATAAACATTCTGCACAGTATTTGAGTATTAATGCAAGGATTGATCAGATGTAAATTGATTTGTATAATAACGACGAATTCGCAATAATTTAGCGAATTATTTAGCAACGTGGAAAGTGTGAAGATGTTGTAGCTAGGCCAGGTAATACAATAGCATAATATTACAACAACGGATGATAGAAAGAAATATTAATTGCTACATCCTTATCAACTGCACCTTTTAATGTGTATATTGACGAAATAGTAAGCATTTGGTCAAATAAACTTAAAGTAGATATTAATGCATCAGGAGTAAAACTTAAAACTATGTATACGGAGATATTCAGATGGCCACAAATGAACATGGACTGCAGAAAAAAAGAAAAAAACAATGTTAAAAAGAACATTATGATTAAACTATCATAAGCTTAAGATATTTGCATGACAAATGAATATATTTTAATTTTCTAGAATTAACCTCTAAAGTCTTCATTCTGAATGGCTTTTGCAGAACTAAAAAGCCGTAAGAGTGGACAAAATCTTACTACACACAATGTAGATCACGCTAAAGCAGACAATTTAAGAAAAATAAACCTTTTTATGAAGTTAACTGTTTGAGATATTCTTTGTGTTTTCAAACATTTGTAATTTTTCGTAAATAAGAAGCCCTTATTCATTTTTTATCTCTTGGCCATACCAAATGAACGATATTTCAAAGCCCTCATATAGTGACCAGCTCTTACAAGGTTTGACTGTCACTTAAAGGCTGCTTGTTGCATTGTTATCCTTGGCCCTACAAGTATATATACAAAAAGACAATTTCCACAAACGTAATAGTCGACGAAGTCGTTTCTGCCGACAAAGAGATTCAAAACTTTCTGCCACCTTTTTATTCTCATATGGTCAACATTTATTAATTTTTCAATTTCTATAACAATCATTGTTGCAACACTGCAAGATCTTCTGCCAAAACTAGATGCACCTCTTTTGCTAACATATTTTTAACTAAAATAATTTCTTTATTGGCGTTTTAAGCAGGTTATGAGCTAATTACCAGCAAAAGTATACGATATAAGCAATTCATATTTCAGCATGATGCTTAACTTGAATCAATGTCTATGTTAATTTAGAGTTTACCCTGGATAAAACGATTATTTCTATACCAACCTATATTCTATATAAATCAATGCTTCTTTGTCCCGTATTGGCCTCTATACCATTCATCCGACCGCAATTGAACTTTGGTAAGATGTGCACATTCCCGCAAAGGTTTCCGAGTTGGTTAAAATATGTATTTATTTTGTTCATTTTTTATTCTTTGTAGTATCCTAAGAGTTTTAATCAAATCTTTGTTTAGGTGTATAGGTAACTTTTTTAAAATGTTTTCAATTGGGCAACTACGAGCTTAAAAATCTGATGTGTTGCACTCACATGACTTTCTCTACTCTTGTACTAAGTATTCTTACAAACTCTTATTCCTATATCTTCTTCATGTTAGTCGAGATAAATACTTGCAGAAATTACCTTATTGCTAATTTTGCTGTAGGTGCAAGGGGAATATGAGAATACAGGAGGCTTGCGCGATAACAGGCTTTGAAATTCCGTTCTCTTTGCACGGCCAAGAGATAAAAAAGTTAATAACTACCTACCATTTGAGAAACGTTTAAGTATTGGAAAACTAACACAAATAATGAGGAATATCTCTGAAATGGTTCACTCTGCAAATAAAAATTATTTGGACATAAATTGTTTTAACAAGATCTACATTTTTGTATATTAAGATTTAGTGTAGCGCTTACCATTTACCAGTTATGGAAAAGTAATCGAGAATAAACAGGACTACATAGGCTATAGCCAGACTTTTTAGACACACCTATTTAGTAAAGTATGCGCGCGATAAAATCGCTACTTCAGCTGTTAAAAGGCTGCTTCTAGAATTACAATTTGTTGCAACGCCTTTTCTTCATTTTGGGCCGGGTTTTATTTGTAAATAGCGGTGGCAATAAAATTATAAATCTTTCCCAGTTTGTTTTCGTGTGCAGTTAATGCTGCCGTGACTCCTACATGGAAATAAGCATGGCCTGGTTTACAGCACCAGAAACGTGTAATGTAACGCTGGGTTTACACTGGTGAAGAACTACCAGCACGCGAGCAGCCATGAAATGAATAAAACATTTCTTACTTACGCACACCAACAGCCCTATTTTGTGAACCACTTCCCTTGTTTCCCTTAGGTAATAACGTATATAAAGTGTTATTTTGAGGTTACTTCCCAAGGCAAGGGGTGGCATTTCTTACTTACAATCATGGGGATGCATGTGGGTCAATCACTGGAAATACCCTATCCTACCAATAATAAAATTGGAATGCTAATGTCCCATTTTCTCAATACCTATTATCTCGTATTCACAAACTCTCGATAATGAAATTAAACACACAGATATCATATTTAGTTGAATCGCAACCCTAAAATAACTGTTTAATTATTATTTATTTTATGCCAACAAACTTACTGTTGGTAAGTTACAGTAAGTTTGTTGGCATAAATAAATAATAATTACCATCTGAAGGTTATTTAATCCTGGGATATAAAGTACTTACAATAGTAAGTCACCATTGCGGTAATTTGTCTCTGATGTGAGACTGCCTCTGTGGTTTACCAGGAGAAATACGAACTGGTTTGAGAATTTAATGTCATTCTGGCAGTTTGTCACAACAGCTCAGTAGTAGAGCAGCCGCCCGGTAAGCGGAAGGTCTGCAGCTCAAATCCCAGTTGTGGCATTGAATTTTGAAGTTCCAGTTCTACCTCTCTAACTGTTTAATTTTTACTTTCCCCATCACTTAAAAGGTAGAGAACGCATTTCACAAAATTCGATACTGATATTTCACCAGAAATACATGTTTTGACGCTCCCCGAATATAGAAAGACAAGTTGAAGAAAACGATTGGTGTGTGCATCTGTGCATCTTTGAGTGTGTGAACAGCAGAACTCAAAACGAAAAATCTTATGTGTTTCACTCACATGGCTTTCTCTACTCTTGTACTAACCATTCTTACAAACTCTTATTCCTAGATCTTCTTCGTGTTAGTTGAGATAAACATTTGTACAAATTATCTCATTGCTTATTTCCTTGCAGGTACAAGGGGAACATTAGAATATAGTAGGCTTTGTGCGATAGTCAAATCTTTTAAACCTTTGAGATTCCGTTCTCTTTGCACACTTAACATATAAAAAAGTTAACGATGTTCCATTTCACGAAAGTTCTAAGTTTTCCGAAACTCACACACAAGGAATATCTCCGAAATGGTTCACCCTACAAGAAAATTTATTGAGACAAAAATTGTGTATTTTAGCAAGATCTACATTTTTGTCTATTATAATTTGGTCTATCTCTAACGGTTTACCAGTTATTCAAAAGTCATCTAGAGTAAATACAACTACAGGGGCTATAACCAGAAAATTCAACATATACATTTTATTTGTCACAAAACGATCTCAAATATTTGGCATTTTATTCAAAATCGTTAGAGCCATTTTTAAGAAAATCAAAATTTTCGACAAATTTTCCATATAAAGTGTAGTTTAGGGTGGGGTAATTATCTTCAAAATCTTCGTGTAGCATTCTTGAAAGACATTAAACTTAAATACAAACTTTGGTTTATAACCGACTTTTCGTGTTCGAGTTATGCTGTCCACACACACACACACACACACACACACACACACACACACACACACACACACACACACACACACACACACACACACAAGGATCTTTTTCTAAGTGTTTTTTTATTCAGGGGACCTCAAAACATATTTCCGGTGAAATGTCGACATCGAATTTGTGGGTGGAATACAATGCTCGCTCTGCTTTACTATACGCAATAGAGAAAGTAAAACGAAAAATGCAAGTCAATAAAGTAAACCCTTAAAATAAACTAACATCATTGTCGATGATTAATTGTTCCAAAGGCAAAGCCACCGATATGAACTTAGATGTTAAACATCGTATTACAATCGGGGAAAAACAAGCAAGTTGAGTTCAAATAAAGAACTCAATGTTTGTGGCCACAATAAACAGAAAGTTAAAAGAAAAACCTGTTCATAAAACATGCTAATTAATTTTTTCTCTACATTTGAAGCAAACTTGAGTTAAATGTGGAGCGATTTATGAGCAGTTGGCAATTTGAGGCAGTAATAGTAATTGCAATAAACACGTAGGTAGCTGTATCGCGTGTGTCCGAGGAGGAATATTTTAATTTCCAAGGCCTGTAATTTTCGTGTCATAGGAACCGGATTGGCCAGACAAAGAAAGAACAACACTTGTTAATTGTCGGTCGGTCTTGGAGGGAAGAAGTTAACTTCACTATCAAACTTGTGTTGTTTGGCACAAAAATGACTTGCTTTGCGAAACATTCACTGTCAAGTCGGAAATTTATGAGACGTCTTATCCCTGTATAAATAAAAGATATGACTATATCAAGCTTTTAAGCTTTCTTCTCAATACCAGTAGTAAACTAGTTTGTGTACAGGGTACGTCGCGAAAAAAATATGAAAAAAAAAGAAACAACAGAAAATAAAAAAATTACAAAAACGCTTTTTTTAATTTAAGGTAACTCAGAACATCTATTCCCGGTGAAATCTGAATATCGAATTAGGCCCTTCTTCACTTTACGTGCTGCAGTTTTTTACTTTTTCTACATATTTAGAAAAAAGTCCATGTGTGTGTGTGTGTGTGTGTGTGTGTGTGTGTGTGTGTGTGTGTGTGTGTGTGTCTGTCAGTCGTTCACCCTGTGGACAGTATAACTCAAAAACGAAAAGTCGGTTAAAAACCAAAGTTCGTATTTAAGTTTGTCTTTCAAGGATGCGACACAAAGATTTTGAAGAAACTTGCTCCACTATAAACTACCCTTTACTTGGAAAATTTTTTCGAACATTTTGATTTTCTTGAAAATGACTAATGATTTTGATTGAAATGACGTATGCTTGGGATATTTTTATGAAAAATGAAATGATTATTTTGAATTTTCTGGTTATAGCCTATATAGTCCTGTTTACTATGGATGACTTTTAAATAACTCGTAAACTATAAGAGATAAAAAAAATCTTACTGTACAAAAAATTTAGATCTTACTAAAACACATAATATATGTCCAAATAATTTGTTGTAGAGTGAACCATTTCGGAGATATTGTTTGTTATTTGTGCGAGTTTTGGAAAACGAAAATTTCGTCAAATGTAACATTGTTATTAATTTTTTGTATATTGGCCGTGCAAAGAGAAAGGAATTTCAAAGTTTTAAAATATCTGAGTATCACTCAAAGATCTACTGTATTCCCATATTCCCCTTGTACCTACAAGGAAATAAGCTTATCTCAACTTACACAGAGAAGATATAGGAATAAGAATTGGTGAGAATGGTTAGTACAAGAGTGGAGAAAGTCATGTGAGTGTAACATGTCAGATTCTTTAGGGAACCTTAGTGGTGCAACCTTAAAACATACCTGACTACCAAGTCTGCTATGTTTCATAGTTTTCACTTTCTAAGGACTATTGTGCTATTTTGGACAGTTCAATGGACCTCAAAATACGTAGTTCTTTTGGTGAAATCTCGATACCAAGCCTTTTGGTGGAACAAACAGGAAGTAAACACGAATTGTAGTTCTTATGTATGCTTTAGGCAGCAATAATAGATTGTAAATCCTAACACCGTTAACGAATTTGCGATAATTATGTGATCAGTGTATGTAGAATGCGCCCCTACATATGAAACAATCCTAGTGTTATAAACAAACGCGATATTCAAGAGTGCTTCAATAATTGTGTGCAGGTCGGCCATGTTTCTTTGTTTTGATGTTCCCCTTGATGTGAGGTTCATTACCACCGCCTTCTTGGTTCCGGCAGCATACCACAATCATCTGAACGAGAAACCATTATCCTCGCTACTCACTTGTCTTCCATAATGGCGCTCCAGGGCTACCAATATTCACACAGCAACAAGGGATATGCCCTCTTCAACTTAGACTATGAACATAAACATATTGTTCACAGTAGGCCGAGAAACCTATTATATGTTAAACAAATCGACATTTAATGCCTATAAGGTCGAGCGGTCAGCGTTCTGGCTTATCAATCTGGTTTCGATTCCCCGTTAGGTTGGTAAGTTTTCTACAATTAGAATAATTGTGTCTTACGCAACCTATTCTTATAAAAGCTTATGCACATTATGTTTGTCGATGAACAGTTCGATTATAAAATTCATAGCAGCTACAAAGAGCATTTGTGAGGCTGAAGCAGTAAAGAAATCTTTACTATTGAAACGTACTATTAAAATGTTTACAACCTAAAAATGTTAGAAATATGCAAGTACTTATGACAGTAACAAATTAAGAAATATAACCTAAAATTCTTCGGTGAATTTTCGAAATCTTAAAAATGCCATGCTGTTTAAATTATGTATTGAAAAATCTACTCTAAAAATCTAGCACCTTTAATAATAAATAAATAATGTATGGGGGCGAAGTGACAACAGAAAACATACGTTGGATAGGAAAAAAATAGGTGATAAAATAGTCGATATCCTATGCACTAATCTGGTTCTATTATCTATAAATTGTTATATTGTTTGATGTAGGAAACCTAAAGCACTGTAGAAATTCCTTAAATAAACAAATATTAGTTTTATTGTTGTACTTTGAACTTATTTTATTGCTCAATCAGGAGCCAACCCTCAGCTCTGCAAAAATGAAATAAGTGTCATATTTTGAAGGGCAATTAGAAACAAGAATTTTTAAAGTTTTCAAAAGGGCACGATGTTCCGTTTGCATGCAACATTGTAACGGGAAAAAAGATCTAATATTACAGACAAAAATTAGAAGATGTGAAAAATCGGTCTTTGGGACGACTGCAAGCTCATATGTGAAACTGTAATAGAAATATAAAAATATACCAAAAATACGAAAATGTAACAGATAATATGACAATAATATGACAAATGAAAGCAAAATTACAAAAAGCGTTAGAAAAAACCCAAAATATGAGTTTTTATGACCTATGAGAATTGCATAATTTTAATCACCATTGATAAAATCATGGTTCGCTCATATTTTTCATGGAAAAAAGGTGACAAACAAAAGCTATGGCATTTTATAAACATCCGGGCCGCATTTCTATGGAATCTGATACACATTTCAAAAGTATAACTGATGCCGAGAGTATAGGCAGTGAAGATTGACTGTGAGAGTCTTCCTGAACACTTGGACCGTCATCTCATCCCTTCCTTCCGGGGGTACAGTAGGTGCAATAGACCGCTACCCTTGGCCACAGTGCTGAAATCCTCCTGCGTTTCTACAGGAAGTAGGTAAAGGAATGTGTGTTGAGGAACATTTATGATAATAAAATATAAATTGTAAAGAACGCCAGCATCGAAGGTATCATATTCACTAAAGCATGCCGAATCCTTTGTGGCTTTCAGAGAAGCAAAATAATCAAGTTTTAATCAGTGTCCTTGGGATCTGCAGGTGCGATATCCTCGAGGGATAGAGTCCTGACAAAAGAATGTTCGTAGCGCCGTGCTGCGGTTCTATTATGGCAAGTCCCCACTTCTTGCTCTCTCTCTCGCAACTCTAAACTTAGGTGTAGCCAAGTTTTCATTGTCTGTGTTTGCCTTTTTCTCCAGCAGAGGTCGGTGTCATTAGCAACCCCGTTAGAACAAAAGCCTGCCCAAGAGTGTCTCAGCTTTGTTTCGTTTGGTCGACGTAGCGTGAACTTGCTGCTACTGCTGCTGCCAGACTTTGAGACTCTCGTTGGCATGGTAACACTTTCTATGGCAAACTTCCTTTCTTCATACCAACTTTTTGCACCATTGTTTCCGCTTTGGGACGCAACCACATTATTGAGACGAAAAGTGCCTACACCTATTTAATGGCATTTTCTTTTTGTGCATAATAAACGCTAATACAAAAGCAAATCATCTTCATGCAAAACTATTATTATAATCTTCTTTACTCCAATAGTAAAAATCTCATATGTGCACTCACATGACTTTCTCTTCTCTTGTACTAACTACTGTTACAAACACTTATTCCTCTGTCTTCTTGTTAGTTGAGACAAACATTTGCAGAAATTATCTTGCTGTTAACGTCCTTGAAGTTGCAAGAGGAATAAGGAAATACAGTAGGCTTTGAGCGATAGTTAAATCTTTTAAAACTGGGCACTATGTGAAACACGACCAAGAGATTAAAAACAGAAGAACGGCTTTACTTTTGAGAAAATAAGTATTACAAAGCTCATACAAACAACAAGGAATACCTCCGAAGTGGTTGATCCTACAGAAAAAAATGCATTTGTGTACTTTAACGTGATCTACATTTTTGTATAACAAAATTTGGTCTATTTCTTATAAACAAGTCTATATGGTCTATACCCCGAAAATTCAATATATACATTTCATTTGTCATAAAATTATGTTAAATATATAGCATTATAATGAAAATCATTAGTCATTTTTGAGAAAATAAAAATTGTCCTTATCTAGGGAAGGTAGAGGAATTTTCTTCAAAATCTTTATGTCGCATCCTTGAAAGATACCAGTATTAAACTTAAATACCTGTAAATGTAAACCCCGCGCGACAGCCCACGAAGGGCCAAGGCCTACCGCCCAGCCGCTGCGTCCCCCACCTCTGCCCACTACAGGCGTCATTGGTGAGGTGCAGTACTGGAGGGTGGGACGTGGTCAGCGCCCCGAGCCCTCCCGGCCAGTTATGCGGTTTTCTAGACCTGGGGCCGCTACTTCTTCATCAAGTAGCTCCTCAATTGGTCCCCCCGGGACCTAACGAGGCTGAGTGCACCCCGTGCCAGACCTCCCAGAGGGGATAAAATCCCCCTGCTGGTACCGGGGATCGAACCCGGGTCCTCCGCGCCAGAGGCAAGCGCGCTACCAACTGCGCTACGGAGGCGGTCACTTAAATACCTACTTTTGTTTTATCTGACTTTTGAATTATGCAGTTACAGCTATAATAGCCTGTATTTACCAAAGTTGATCTCCACAGCGTTTAAAGATAAGTGTGAAGGTTATATGTATGGAGAAGCAAGTCTTGGTTAACTCCCCAGAGAGACGTCATATCTGGAGGTAGTAACAATAGGTGAGAATTTATGAGACAAAAAGAGGTCCAGATGGAGGCTATCAAAAACGCATTGTAGTACTAATCCTGCATATAAACTGACGTTAATAGCTGCAGCGATTGCAGCGACGCGGCGCGTAGGGAGAAGGCGTTAATTTATCGCTTAATCTGCGTCCTGCTATTTAACAGTGTCGTTAAAAAGAGCCGGTAATGGGCGCCTTAAGGAAGGCGTGCATCATACACCCAACAAGTTTTCTAATTAACAACATGAATCATAAAGATATTTGACCGTTAAAAGGAACGCTTGGTCGCTTCAAAAAGCACAACATAACCTGGCTATTTTGGTTTTCTTTCTCCCAAAATTGCTTCCAGTTCATTATCGATGCACAGTTAATGCTTATATATTCATAGAAATCTGGTGTGTTGTATTCACATGACTATCTCTACTCACTCGTCTGCAAGATATTTTTTGTGAGATAGTACGATTTCCGATCTACCAACCTAACCTACCCTCTTATATTACGCACCTTTAAGGCCTAGGCTGCTAGGCTTTTCCCGCCTTAAACTTAACAATATTCTAATCAATACAGATATAAAACAGAAACATACAGAACAAGCCTGAAATAGCGTGGTCCGAAATATCAGGGATTCGGATTTATTACTTTTATTTAATTTTTATTTTTGAGATAATTTTTTTTCAAAGAGCCGTACTAGAACATACTTTTCGCTATCCCCCGCGTTGACCTTGGGCACTGCATTGCTAAGAAGTTCCCGAATTAACGAGTCATGCACAAATAAATAAATTAAGATCGATTGCAGGACTGGAGTACACCCCTAGAATAACTAATGTGTAATTGCATTTAAAAGTGGTGTAATTTACCTTATATTACATACTTTACAATGTATTATAATTTATTATTGCACGAGTGTTTCCCACAGCCTACGTAGGATCGAGTTTTCTTAATTCTAAGCTCACATTTCGATATATCGCGAGACTAAAGTATGCCCCCCAGAAACAGCGTTATTTCGGGATTCTACTAGGTATACTTGATTTTTACCACCTCAATAATTTCTTCTCTTATTTATTTATATTGCATATGTTATAATTTAAAAGACTAAAGCACTGGAATCAGTCCAACTTTCGATATAATGCCGATAAAGATATGCAAATTTTTGCACGTTCTGCGAGATAAACAGAGTAGTCCGTGTTCAAACCAATAATTCCCCATATTAATCAAGGTGGCTAACTTGAACGAGTGTGTTGATTCTGAAATCGAACAGAATTCTAGCTTTATTTCTCTCATACCTGAAAAATCTAAAGAGAAATTTGCTATAGTTAATAATATGCTCATTAAATTCAACCATCAAGACACCATAGAAAGATGAAGGTTATATTTCAAGGTTAGTATTTCACATTACATTCATACGTCATATTAAATTAATAATTATCTCCCAAAAAAGTATATGCAATACAGATTCAAACTTTTCAAACTTTTCCTCGGCCCACTTACCATCCTTATATCACAATATACTATTACCAAGAATTTGCATGAAAAAACAAAGAAAGAAAAGAAAGATAAAAAACATATGTGTTACACTCGCATGAATTTCCCAGCGTATTCTTCAGCAAAATATTCTTCAGAAAGCTTATCTTCTATTCTGTTAATGAAATAAACGTTTTTAGAAAAGGTTTTATTACTTTTTTCTTTGTATATTATGCAACGCAAATATGGCAGTACCTACAGTATGCTTTAAGCGATAATGAAATATACCTATTTTAAGAGCTCGTCGCTATTTGCACAACCAGGAAGGAAAAAAGACGAATAAAAACTTCCTACTTAAAATAAATAAAAATAAGTAAAATAAGTAGGTTTATCAGCAATAGTGAAATGCAGAAAAAATATTGGATATAGATTATGTGTGCCTTAAGGAGATCTACGATTTTTCTGTAGTAAGATTTTGTCTATATCTTACGGTTTACCACTATGCAGACGTCTCCAGAATGAAGTTGACTTCCCAGAAAGTTCAAAACATACTGATTTATCATGAAATGACGATTTAATAAAAAATCAACGTTTCTAAAACTTTTACATCTATAGGGCAGTTTGATTGTGGGGAGGGCGGGGGCGGGGGTTCCTTAAAAAATGTTCGTGTCAAAATGTATGAAGATGTTAAACATAGATACCAAAATTGTTATTTGTTATGCTATTCACACACACACACACACACACACACACACACACACAAACACACACACACACACACACACAAGCGCACACGAATATTTTAAAACTTTTTTATTTAATTTAAGCCAAAGGTTCTAGATCTCATAATTGTACCATTATCACCTTCTTCCCTCAACTTCCAAAGTCTAAGCGCACCTCTGCTTTTGTGATTGCAGCTTCAACTTGCATCCAGAAGATCTTAGAGGTAGACAAATGTATCTCTGCTTCTAAGGTTCCGGGCAAATTCTATTGTATTGTATTTCATTAGCTGTGAATAGCGGCAGCGCATTCGCTATTGCCATATATTTGAATTTTTACCATTGTTTTAGAACTGAAGATGAAACTATGATTCGTACAATTAAATGGCATTCTTTACTGCTAATTGCCTTTTAGGTACAAGGGGAATGTGAGAAGGCAGTAACTTTTAGCGATAGTCAAATTTTTAAAGAGCTAGTCGCTATATGCGGACTTTGAAATTCTGTTCTCTTTGCATGGCTCACAGATATAGCCGTATAACGACTACTTACTTGAGAAAAACATGAATATTGGAAAAATTGTGGCCAATAGCAAGGAAAAACACCGAAAGCGTTCACCCAACAAAGAGAAAAAGTCTGATGTGTTGTACTCACATGACTTTCTCTACTCTTGTACTAACCATTCTTAAAAACTCTTATTCCTATATCTCTATGTTAGTTGAGATAAACGTTTTCAGAAATTATCTTATTGCTGATTTCCTTGTGGCAGGGAATACTGTAGGCTTTAACCGATAGTCAAATGTTTAAAGCTTTGAGATTCCGTTCTCTTTGCAGGGTGAAAATTATTCTATTTAACGAAAGTTTGTTTCCCAAAACTCACACAAATAACAATATCTCCAAAATGGTTCACTCTACATAAAAATTTATTTGGACATAAATTGTGTGTTTAGCAAGATCTACATTTTTTAACAGTACGTATGATATTTGTCTATCTCTTACAGTTTACCAGTTATGTAAAAGTCATCTAGAGTACATGGGAGTACATAGGCTATAGGCATAAAACTAAAAATACACATTTCATTTGCCATAAAAATATCTCAAACATATGGTTGTTTAATCAAAATTTTCGAAAAACTTTTCTTCAAAATCTTCGTGTCGCATCCTTAAAATATATTAAACTTAAATACCAATTTTGGTTCTTAAGCGGCTTTTCGCTTTTGAGTTATTCAGAGAGTCTCAAATTATATATTTCTGGAGACATTTCGACATCGAATTTTTGGGTATAGTACAATACTTCTTCTACTTTATATACGTACTAGACAAAGTAAAAAGGGAAGAAACTGTACTGGGCCTAGATTGTGTGTTTTAACCAGGTCTACATTTTTTGTGCAGTAATATTTTGTCTATTACGGTTTACTAGACATGCGCAATGAAGAGGCCTTCTGAAGACAGTCCCAGAAAATCCAGGGTATACATCTTTTAAAATATCTGAAACATCTGGTATTTTATTCAAAATATTTAGAGCCATTTTTTATAAAATCAAGATGATAAAAATGTTTCATGTGAAGGGTAGTCTGGTGTAGGGGTTTTCTTCGAAAATGGAGAACTTAAGTACAAAGTTTATTGCTAACCGCCTATCTAAGGGATTCGCATGTGGCATTCATGTTGGATGAAGCAGTGTCTGGGCGGGTTTTTTACGGGTTATCCGATTTCCCCCGCCACTCATTCCACCAACTGCTCCACCATCACCTTTTCATTCATCACGTGCAATTCATATCATCCTCTTCCTCACTCTCATACCTGGTGCTGGGCTAACCACTCACTTCCAGGTCTTCACTCTGTTGGTCAGAGACCATATAATGGGCTTTTTCCTTTTTAGATTCAGGGTATCTCAAAAAATATACTTCCACTAAAATCTGTGTATGAGATTTGACCCCGTGACCTCCCAAATGCGGGCCAGAATCACCAGTAACTAGGCGATTCCGCTTGACATGACCAGCTCGAATCTTAACATATTTCGTGAGTAAAAGGAATTGTGAGTTGGGGTTTTAATTTGTTGGTGGCCACGCTGGGTAAGGGTGTAGATAGGGAGAAGTGTCAACAATACCAGTATATCATGTAGTGCGCAGAATAATGGGCTCCTACTCTCCCATTATCGGAGACAGGAAGCTGCCAGACTTTTGCTACATTCGGAAGAAGCGGAAATGCGACACAGTCATCTTTCCTCCTCTCTCCCTCCCTCCCTCACTCCTATCGCCTACAGCAAAGTAAGCACTTGATGGTAGCAACATCCTTGTCTCCAGTTAAAGGAAGAAAAAGAAGGTAAAGCATAGGACTTTTCTTCCTCCTTTTTATTTTCTGAAAGGGAGCACAGACTGTATTTTGTTTGCTAGCCTACTTGAAAGCAAGCAACCGTGAACTATTATGTTTATTGTAAAACTAAATATTCACACTCCCATAAAAAGGCGAAAAAAATTGTTATTTCAATGTTGGAAAATGTCTGATGTATTACATTTAAATAAACTTCTCTATTTTCCTATAAAATGTTATTACTTTCTCTTCTAAGTACTTATATTAAATTAATATGACAAAAGAGACAAACAATTCAGTCCAATTTGCTTTTTCTCACTTTATTTTCTTCTAAAACTCATGCACAAATACACAGTTCTCTTTTACTTACGTTAGCACAGTCTACAGTCTTTTGTGATATTACAGCTCATAACTGTTTACTTCTCGTAACCTTGACTCAGTCCTTTCACTGTCTCTCAAACACTAACTCTAATACGACGTATCTTTGACTGCTATCTCATATGTCACCAGAAATATGTTTTGAGGCCCTTGAATCTAAAAAAAGCATTAATAAAAATGTCCGTGTGTGTCTGGCTATGAACATATATCAAAAACGAAAATTCGATTAAAAAACCAATGTTGGTATTTAAGATTAATATTTTTCAAGGATACGGCAGGAAGATTTGAAGAAAATTCCTCTACCCTAAACTACCCTTTATATGGAAAGGTTTTAGAAAATTTATTTTTTCTCAAAACTGGCTCCACCTTTTTGATTAAAATGCCATATGTTTAAGAAAGCAAATTGGTGTTTAACGACGCTGTCAATTGCCGCAATCACAACAGCGTCGCCGGCGTGATGGAATTTTGTCCCACAGTTCTTTTACATGCCAGTAAATCTACTGACATGGAGCTGTCATTTTTAGGCATACTAAAAGCCATCGATCTTGGCCGGATTTGAACCCCCGACCTTGAGGTCAGTAGATAACCAACTGAGCCACACAGACCGACAAATGTTCAAGATAGTTTTATGAAAATAAAATGTATATTTTGAATTTTGTGGCTATAGCCCATGTAGTCCTTTTTACTCGGGAAGACTTTTGCATAACTGGCAAACGGTAAGAGATAGACCAAATCTTACTGCACAAAAAATGTAGATCTCCTTAAAACAGACACATTATCTGCAAATGCATTTTTCGGAGTGAGCCATTTTGGAGATATTCCTTGTTACTTGGACAAGTTTTGCAATACTTGTGCTTTTCTCAAATGCAAGGTCGTTATTGATATTTTTGTTTCTTGGCCGCGTAAACAAAACGGAATTTCAGATTTGAGATCGCTCAAAGCCTATTGTATTCCCTTTATAATGGCGACATGAACTCACTTTTAATATTCTTCGCTGATAAAACGTGGTTTTATCTTCAAAATTACGCTCCTGCTCACGACAATAAATATTGAGCTATCGAAAATCCCAATATTATTCATGAAATTCCTCACCATGCGGCAAAAAATGGGGTTTGGTGCGCAGTGAGTGCGCGTAGAGTTTTCGGTCCCATATTTCGACACAACAGTTGATTTATACTTAATGTAAAGTTCTGTTTTAAGTAATTTGTTTGCTGTTACTAACAAGACATGAAAGATTGTGTGACTAATTTCAGCAGGATTCAGCTATAGGGCGCACATTCACGTGCAACTCTGGCGGAGAGCGCGCCGGTCCTCGCCCTGACCGATGCCGGTGCGGAGCGGTCCGACCGGTCTACGAACGCATCTTCCGGTCTCATCCGGTTGCAGTAAGCACTGAAATCCCGTGTTAACACACCAACACGACATTAAATTCCGCAAGTGACGAGTATTTTTCCCTTGTAAATCACAAAATCTCTGTGGTTTACCGGAAAAATTACGAATCAGCTGGAAAATTTAGTATCGTGCGGCACTTTGCCATGGTAGTTCGATAGTTAAGCAACTAGACGAAATCTTAAACATACATAGTTAAGATCCCGGCTACGGTATTAAATTTTTCTTAAAGAGAATAATTCCCTGTCCCCTAATGAGACTAGAAATAAAAATGCAGGAGCGAATGCGAGTCTGTTTAGTGTTTAAATAATAAAAATCAACGTAAGGAAACCCTATAGTTCCGCAAGTAATAACCCATCAGCTGTTTCTCAAGCCAAAACCCCCGATATGACCAAAGAAGTTATAGGGGGCTGTACAAGTGAAAAATGGGTATTTGAAAATTACAACTTTGAGGTGCCTTTAAGTTATATGGATGAAATAGTTACATAAACAACGTGAAGGGTTGGTGCCCATTGTCTTTTGTCACTCTTAGAGTTTATAATACAAGGGAAAGTATACTACTTACGTTGTTCCGATTTAGTTTGCTGCGGTGTAGCTCATCTCGTGGGCGTGGGTAATACCTAGACAAGCTATAACTTCCGTACAACATTTACTTATTAAATATCGATCTCCAGATGATCCAAGAACACATGTGTATCTGGCGCATTCGTATTTGAACAAAGAGCTTGGTCCAGGAATCAGCGAGCCCTCTTGTGTTCATGGGCTCTTTATGCCATACGCAGTGTGAATTGTCTGTCCCTGAATATAGTTTACTGTAAAGTATTGTGCGGATGTTAGTGTGCATATATTGAGTTAACTTTGTCACACTCTCCTTTTAATTTCAAAGATAAAAGAACTACTTCATGCTAAAAGTCGTGAGGTGATTACTAAGAAATGTAAACACATGAAGGATCATGCAAAACAAATATCGATACCCTACTGAGCTTTTTTAAAAAAATCAAAAATTGCAAAAAAGATGCTGCAGTCGCTAGCGTTCTGTGTGCGCAATTTTGCAACAAAATAAAATCATAAAGTGGGCTCATGGAAATAAAAAAAGAAAGAAAACGAAAAGGAAAAAAAAAAAAAAAAAAAAACGTTTCGACTACAATAGGCATGGGCAAAATCGGCTCAACTGGACCACTCCACTGAAGCACATTCTTGCCTTGCTCCACCTTCCATCCCTCCCCTACACTGCTGTAGAGCTCCCGACACGCCTCATTCAGTGGCGAGTGTGGCTGTTTCATGAAGAGTGTTAGAGAGAATTCGTTGTAAGTTACAAAAACAAAAAAGTTTGTATTTTAATATGCCGATTTCAATTTGCAAACAAAGCGCTCAAACGCTACTTTGATCAATTTGGAACAATTTATTAAATACATTAACTAAACAGTGAGATACCACATTTTATGTAAAAACACAAATCAAGTATTATACAACCATTTCAAATTATAAAGTTTATTTCAGCAAAAATTAAAAAAAAGACAAAAAAGCTTTTTATTACGTCATAATACACGGTATTATTAGCAACTTTTATTGAAGTAAAACAGAAACTACTAAACAAATTTTTCTATCTTTATTGTATTGTTCTTCCCCGTTTGATTTGAGAAGAAAAAGAAATGTCAAATTGAGACAGTCTACGAATTACACAATTGAGTAAAAACTGAGCAAGTTTACGATTCAGATATTAGCTCACCCCTGTGGTATGAGAATGGTGTATCTGTCTCACATTCAAGAAGTCCCGATTCCAAACCTCGCTTAGGGTAAGTTACTCGCATGTTCTTGGCCCCCACATTTTCCCTTATCCTCTATGGACCTCGGGCTCATTTGACCAATATTTCCCTAACTTCATTCATTCACCCTCTAATTTGATATTACGTTGCAGGACGTTAATATAAAAAGTCTGAAGTGTTGCACTCACATGACTTTCTCTACTCTTGTACTAACCATTCTTACAAACTCTTATTCCTATATCTTCTTCGTGTTAGTTGAGAAAAACATTTGCAGAAATTATCTTATTGGATATTTCCTTGGAAATACAGTAGGCTTTGAGCGATAGTCAAATCTTTTAAAGCTTTCAAATTCCGTTTTTTTTACACGGCTGACATAAACAAAAATGAATAATGATGTTCCATTTGGCCAATGTTTTATTTTCCAAAACTCACACAAATAACAAGGAATATATCCGAAATTTCACTCTACCAAAAAATATTTCATAAATTACGTCTTTTAGCGAGATCTACCTTTTTGTATAATAAGATTTGCTCTATCTCTTACGGTTTACGAGTTATTCAAAAGTCATCCAGGAGTAAACAGGACTACATAGGCTACCGACAGAAAATTCCAAATACACATTGCATTTTTCATAAAATATCTTAAACATATATCTAGTAATTTAATCAAAATCGTTATAGCCATTTTCGAGAACATCAACATTTTCGAAAAATATTCATGTAAAGGATAGTTTGGGTTAGAACAATTTTCTTCAAAATCTTCGTGTCACATACTTAAAAGACATTAAACTTAAACATCAATTTGGTTTTTAACAGACTTTTAGTTTTTGAGTTATGCTGCCCACAGACCGATAGACTGACAACACACACACAAACACACACACACACACACACGCACACACACATACACACATACACAGAGAGAGAGAGAGGCCTTTTTATAAATATGCCTTTTTTGGATTCAGGGGGCCTCCAAACATACATTTCTGGTGAAATCTCGACATCGAATTTTTGGGTGGAGTACTTTCTTTTCTTACTTAACGTAGTAGAGAAAGTAAAAAAATCGACATTGTCAAGTATTATTATTTGATAACATCTGATGTGTTGTGATGTGATCTCATAACCTTATACTCTCTTTATTGTAAATTTCTACAAAAGACTATGGTACCATATACTTCATTTTACTCGAGAAAAAGGTTTGTAGGTACAATAGAAACAAAAGAAGAAGCAAATCTTTATGCATATGGCTCTCTCCTTCATAAACACATAAACACGCCTATTTTAATATTCAGAACAGCAAAGGATCTCAAAATGTGAATTTCTATTTACTATGGTAAATAATATATAGTGTATGATATGTATTATAGAAAGAAAACAATAATGTAGTTGTTAATCCTCTGTGTTAAATGATTAATAAAATATTTTGTTCAAATGTAGAAACTCTTTTAGAAAATTCATGTTTTGTTTTATTTTTCACAAACAATCCTTTGATAATCTGCTTAAGACAACCGAAGTTAGTTGATCTGACACAGGAAAAATATCAAGTCAGGAATCATCAAATTTCAATGGACCTTCCCCATTAACGCAGCAGTTTTTACGTCTTGAATTTATTTCTATTACGAGTTTGCTTACCCTTACATCTAAACTCTCTTAGTAATATTCATAGCCATGGTGTTAGATATCACCCAGGAATTAACAGTAGAAAACATATACAAGCATCCTTTAGCAATCCTAGACTAACTAGGGTGCTTAAGCGGAACCCGACAAGGCCACATGATAGTAGCATATTTTGCTACTTTGCTAATCATAATGTATACAATGTAATATTGTTGGTTATTTTTCCATTTTAAAATTGAGAATTTTCTCTGAGTTTGTTTGGCTGATATAATTTTCTGACTAAACACGAATACACTCAGAAATGCTATAGCTATTTGTAAGCTACTGAAAAAATTGAAAACGCTTTTCAAACCGCACAAAATCATACACAGAAACCTAAATAGACTTATACTGAAGAGCTTGCAATTTTGATCGAAAGGTGAGATTTGCAATTTACCCAATAGAAACTGGAGATTGCAAAAGATCAACTATCAAAAGTAAATGGATAATTGCAGTGACCCTAGCGACCAAGTAGGAACGAAGTAGGCAGTATAAAGTCTACATTATTATCCTTCATTCTCTCTCGTACGAACAAGAGGAAAAGAAACGGAGATTGCACAAGCTCCCTCCTTCCTATGGATTTTTCAATTGCCTTGCAGACATGCATGCATGCATTCCCTGCGACATGCATATACTTTGTACCTTCCTCCTTCATCCCCTTTTCACTTCATGGCCGCACCCCTTTTTCTTTTCCTCCCCCTCACTCGCGCGCTGTCATTCTTTCATCGTTATCGTCTCAGAGCTTGTTCATCCCCCCTACAGCCTTCACCTAATGTGTTTTCCGTGTTCTGTATGCCAGCCACAACACATGTACACACAAGAGGGATGGACGGTTCCTCCAAGGTAAATGGCCAAGGTACAAACTTTCTCGTCTATTCTTGGTTCGTACCTCGCCTTTATTCTTCACCTGAAAACACCGGTTTCTCAAGTTAGAATAATTTCAACACGGCGACTACAAATTAACCCTTGAAAGGGGTTAATATATAGTACTTAAACATGATTACCTTTTTAGTGAGTATTTTCAACATCAGAAGTTACTGTTACAACTCCACCTTGTAAGACATCCTTGTTGCAGAAACGTGAATCAAAACAGCTACAGATGAACTATTGAGAAGGTTTAAAAGAAGAAAATTTGTAAGAATTTACAACCAATTAAGGAGTAAGGGGATAGTATCATATAATTAGGAATTCAAAAAATCTGATGTCTACATTCACATGACTTTCTCTATTCTTGTACCAACCATTATTTCAAACTCTTATTCTTCTATCTTCTTCGTGTTAGTTGAGATAAAACATTTGCAGAAATTATCTAATTGCTCGTTTTCTTGCAGGTGCAACGGGAATATGGGAATACAGTATGCTTTGAGCGATAGTCAACTCTTTTAAAGATTTCTAATTCCGTTCTCTTTGTACAGTTAGCATATAAAAATGAATAACGATGATCCATTTGACTAAACTTTTAAGTTCTCCAAAACTTATACATATAACAAGACTTATCTCCGAAATGGTTCATTCTATAAAACAATTTCATTTAGACATAATTGCGTGATTTAGCAAAATCTAGATGTTTATATAGTAAGATTTCGTCTATCTGTTACGGTTTACCAGTTACGCAAGCCATCAATAGCTAATAGTACTACATGGGCCATAGGCAGAAAATTTGAGATATACATGTCACTTATAAAAATATCTCAAAGATATGGCATTTTAATTAAAATCGTTGAGGCCATTTTCAAGAAAATAAAATTTCGAAAAATGTTCCATGTAAAGGCTAGTTTAGGGTGAAGCAATTTTCTTCAAAATCTTCGTGTTGCATCCTTGAAAGATGTTAAACTTAACTACCAACTTTGGTTTTTGAGCTATGCTGTCCACAGACACATATAAAGACACACACGTGGACCTTTTTCTAAAAATGCTTCTTTTTGGATTCAGGGGGCTTCAAAACTTATTTCCGGTGAAATCTCGACATGGATTTTTGGGTGGAATACAATATCTCCTCTACTTACTGCTAGAGACAGTAGAAATGGACGATGTGGGTATAGTAATCCATGTGATTTCTATCCGGAAGGAGAGAATGGTAACATTTTGGTGCATTTTCCCACTCAGCTGGGCGTGTAATCAAAGATGTCCGGTCTACGTGAACCTATACGAGAGTAGATTAAAGTTAAAGGCGTGTGCTTTAGTTCCATCCCCTAAAACATCGCTTCGCTTTCCACAAGTCCCATAACACATGCTATATTTTAAATCCCCCTCCCCTCCCTCTTTCTCTCATCACATAAATATTTTCATCTCTGAAATATTTGAGGTATAAAAAAATGTGGTGCTCTTCTGCTGGCCAACCAGCAGGGGCGGGGTGCGACATGACAGAGGCATGACAAGCCAATAATTCACATCTTCACTCCCGTCAAATAATCGTAACTCAAAACATCTTGTTCAGCCCTGTTTGTTCTGTTAGGTTTAGTGCGAGGATGCATCTCAGGGCAGACGTACTGGCTAGGATGGGAACTACAAGATATCACCATGTAAGTATATCATATATTTGATATTCTAACAAGTTATGAAAGAAGGTAAAAATGTGGAGATAATTCCAATATAGGAATTAGTGTGGTTTGCATATTATGGCAAATACAAGATTAGTGGCGGTTGATACCTGACTATAGTTCTTCTCTTTTCTGTTGTACAAATAAATTTTGTGGCCGCAAATGTTTATACTACCGGCTTTATAGTGAGTTTAGGGCGTTTAAATATGCAACACCCCAAGGCATGGCAAACCTCCGATTGGATGTTGTGTTGAGCCATCCACCATTAAATTTTGTATCAGCCGTACGACTCTTTGCTTGGCGTTTTTAAACAGTGAGTGAATAAACTATTATTTTTGGTATCTATCGAAGTTTTTCATTTTTAGTTATTGTGTTCACAAAACCACATGAAAAAAAAATATTTTTTTTTTCTTTCGGAAGTATTAGTAAACTTCACAAAGTGTCTTTCGGGTAAAATATTGATATTTTTTCTTTCCTTCCTTACTACCTTCCTTCCTCCTTCCCTCCCTCCTTCCTTCCGTCTTTCTCTCTTGCTCTCATTTTCCTTCCTTCTTTCTTTCTTGCATGCCCTGTCCCTTCATTTCGCCTCACTTCCTATTTCACTTAACCTTTCATGTGCTTGGTTGTTCCAGGGTTCCAAGTGTCGGCGACAGTTTCGGTGTACATGGCAGGCGCTTGCTCTGTGTGTCTTCGACCTCCAGATAAGGAGAGGTCTCCGACTCCCGGGCCCACCATGTTACCTAGGGGAGAGGAGCCGTGTACGAGCCGCATTGGGAAATCAAATATATAGTTGTTAGGTACCCTGCCCTCTACTGTCATCTCTCCTCAGGTACGACCACCCTTCGTATCCTCTCACTTTGCCCCTCCCTCCAGGGGTCGCCCCATTATAGCGCGAGTACCAAAGATTTCATTGGTTAAGGTTGCAAGTTCCCCATCGGAAACTTATTTATCCCATATTATATGTAAGACATGTAGAAAGTAAAAGTGTGTGTTGTGTTACACTCACATGACTTTCTCTCCCAGTTAGCTATAGCAAATACAGATACCAGCAATAGTGTATTCCAAACGAAACTCTTCACTGGAATTCGAGGTCACCCCTCCCCAAACGCATTTGTATAAAGGTCCTTTGTGTGTACGCCAGGAATTATACTAGCTGCTAATCGAACGGCTAAAGTTCCGGGTCGAATAATGGTTCAAGAATGAAATCAATAATCTCTTAAATGAGCTTCTTAATTCATAATAAACTTACGCTGTAGTTAACCATAACATTTGATGTATCCGAAATTTGGTATTTAAGCTCAGCGTCTTCCAAGGATGCTAAAGGAAGATTTTCAAAAACATCCCCCAAATATAAAGTACACTTTACACATAAAATTTTTTGAAAATATTGGTTATCTTAAAAACGGCTTGAAAATTTGTAAGTAGCATATGAACCAGATATGTTGTGCTTTGTTTGATTAAAATACAATTGTTTATAAAACGCAAACCTGATAGGAAATCTTTTAGTCTAGTTTTAATGGAGCAAATAAATTGTGCAATTCGGCAATGGTGACCTATCTGGAACCCGGCCGAGTTAACCTCACTTATCTGGCTCCACCATGCATTGCATGCTGGGTACAGGAAGAACAGGTTGGTTCATATGTGTACAGAGAAAAAGTTACAATCAATGTAAAGCAAATATATATATATATATATATATATGGAGCAATTGCTAAACAGCAATGTTGTTCACTTGCTTACGGTGGTGATAGTACTTGGGTTTGTATTACTTTGGGTTATAAAATTACACTAAATTCACACATACACACACACACACACACACACACACACATACACACACTCATACTTCCAGACTCAGGTAGGTTGATGAATAATCCTGCTAAACAAAGGTTTACAGCCTTTAGCCGAAGTGACCACTGACATATTGAAAATCAAACCCGCGACCTCTGAAATGTGACTTTATTTTTATTTTAAAGGATTTTGTCAGTTGCATGAGTGTTATTTCCTTTGTTCACATCACATTGCATGATGCGCACTTTTTGCTGCAACACAAGCACTCGTATTGTGTGGTTTGTTCGTATTAATTTCACGCTTTTCGAATAATAAATTGAACTCCAAATATTATAGTTCCTAAGTTACACAAAAGTATACAAAATTCATAATTCCATATGTCTTAAGTTTAAATTCCTCTACTCTAAACTACTCTTTACAGGGAAAATGTTTAGAAAATTTTCATTTTCTTGAAAATTGCTCTGACGGTTTTGATTAAAATGACATACGTTTGAGATATTTTTATGAAAAATTAAATGTATATCTTAAATTTTCTGGCTATAGCTCATGTACTCCTGTTTACTCTAGATGGCTCTTTATAACCGGTAAACCGTAGAACATAGACAAGATCTTGTTAATACGCACAATGTATGTCTAATACATTATTGTTAGAGAGAACAATATCGGAGATATTCATTGTTATTTGTGTGAGTTTTAGAGAACTTCTATCAAATGGAACATCGTTATTCATTTTTATATATGTTATTCGTGCAAAGAGAACATAATTTGAAACCTTTAAAAGAATTAACTATCGCTCAAAGCCTGAAGTATTCCCATATCCCCCTTGCACCTACAAGGAAATAAGCAAGAAGATAATTTCTGCAAATGTTTATCTCAACTAACACGAAGAAGATATAGGAGTAAGTGTTTGTAAGAATGATTAGTACAAGAGTAGAGAAAGTCATGTGAATGCAACACATCAGATTTTTCATTTTCTTTAGAGGGCTTAAAAACGCCTCAATCTGGTAGGTCATATCAAACTATGAGTGAGTGAAATGGGTGAATAAGGAAAACTCCGGAAAACTCTAACCGAGATTCGAACTCAGAACCTCTTGAAAGCTATTACCATACTATACAAGTGGGCTGATCATAGATTTTATTACTCATACAAATATACATCTCATATATTTATGTTCTTCACTTCAAGGATTAGGCGAATCGCCTGCTTAGAATTCACAATGACTCCTCCCATATGTCTTCCCACATCCTTTAGTTCTTTCTTCCATTCTATGAACATGTTCCCAATCAACACGAATTCTGTGCTCTTGAATTCTATCGTTTATTGAGTACATTCCCAATTCTCTTCTAATTTCTTCATTTTATGTGGTCCAATTTCGTACATCCTTAGATGTTTCTTAGAAAACTCACATACACTTTGTATTCCATTCAAGCTCCTATTATTTGTTACCCAGGACTTCCTACCATATACGAGCATTGGTGTCTTGTAAAACTTCAATATTGTACCCTTCCTTGTTTTCTTTCTTAATGTTCTATGATTCATATGTTTATATATTCTATATTTCAAGGGAAGGATCAACTGAAAATGCGAGATTTTGGACCTTTTGACCAAAAGTGTAATTCCTTGTTTTCATTGATAAATTCTCCGCGGCTTTCTCCATTTAAAGAAGGGTATAAATTCTTACTTAGCGACTATTTAAACACAAGAGTGCAGAGATTTTAAATACCCATTAAATTTTATTTTCTTCGTTACTAAAACTACATTTTTCTTCACACAAAAAATTCCTTGAGATACGATTTGGTGAGACTGTTAAGAAATTTGGAATATTATAAATTAGTCTTGGTTTTGTTCAGTATATAACCATTGGCAAATGGTGAAATTATGTTAATGTTTTAAAAAAATAAAAATTGTAAATACAATAACTTCCTGTATCTTTGTTTAATCACACAGCAAAATCCGGACCAAAATTTATACCTCGTGAAAACTGCTCCACAACGAACATATTGTGTTTTACTTTAATTAAACAATGAATGAAGTGGAAACTATCAGAAGAAAATGCTTAAATTTTGCACATATACTACTGCTAATATGAGAAATCTTTGACGTCAAAAACATGAAAGACCTAACTTTAAAAGTCTGATGTGTTGCACTCAAATGACTTTCTCTACTCTTATACTAACCATTCTTACAAACTCTTATTCCTATATCTTCTTCGTGTTAGTGCACCTAAGAAGTGTATTTCAGATTGAATTATTATAAATTCGATATATTGGTAAAATACAACAGTTCTTTTATATGACGTAGCTAGGCGTTAGAGAAGGTGAAAAGAGAAACAGCTATTAAAGGGGTAGGTTCAGCTTAAGGGGTGTAAAATTAGTAATATTCTGTACTTAACTTCTCTATATCGATCAATCATATAAAGTTACTACTGAAATCTTAAAACATAATACCGTTTTCATTCTAGATGAACCTAATTTCAATTTCACATGTGTAATTTATATGCCTAATTTAATTTTTCAAAATTGTGGCACCTTTATGCTGTAACCAGATTTATCCCTAATATATTGACTATTTTAAAAGGTATTTTAGCTATGTTGTTTTGATTTTAAAGCTTATGTTTTTTTTGCGTAAAGAATATTATAAATTTATTTTCAAATTAGCAAAGTAATTTTTCTAGATTATTAAACATTTTTCAGAAAAATTGCAAACAGAAGAGCATAATTCTGGTCATTTCCGTAATCGATGTAAACAGAAACATGCATAAAAATTTTCATTCACATGCATTCAGTAGTTTCTGAATAATCTCTTTTAGGGTTTAAAAATGTACTTTTCGAGAAATGACCTCTAAAACTTTAATATTAAATTTTAGTTGCCTTTGTACAACCTGTGTACAACATGGTGCAGCATCTTGCATTTTAAATTATTACCCTGAAACTAATGCGGATATTTAAATACTTATTTTTGGAAAATATATTTAAGGACATATATTTTTAAAACTTTTAAGCTGACCTACCCTTTCTGTAAAAAGCTATTATGCTTATTTTTCATCCAACAAAATATTTTGCAAACTTCATTTTTTTTTATTTTTTTTTTTTTTTATTTATGTTTTACCAACATCCTTTGTTCTGTAGTTATTTTTTACCCATTTTATATTTCAAATCATTATACCTGTACTGCTCTATATTCTTAATTTTATTTCCAAAAGTGTCCAAAAAGTGAGGCAATTTTCTGCTATTGAACTTAGAAATTTGTGCAACATGTTAGGGAAAACGACATTTTCTGAAATTTACCTCCTTTCATTTAAGCTAAAGACTTGATTACAAGGTATGTAGACGTGGTTTCTGGAAAGTGTCGACAGATGTCGGTACATGCTGGGAGAGGGTGGAGTCAGTCACCTGGGAACAGGAAGTGGGAGGAGAACCCCCCCCCCCCCCCTTCTACGTTATGCCGTCCATTAGACCCAAGTTATAATCACGCGTGCTTTACAACACACTCGAGCATTTTGCCGACTCCGCCTGCAAGGAGACCTCCCGCAACACAAGACAGAGTCGGATCGTAACCGCCACTGACACTCGTTGCTTTTACATCCCTTACGATGCTCAACTGTTTACTTTTTTAGTTTCTCTGTTACGTATAGTAAATAGGGAAAAGTACCTATTGTCTTCGACCCAAAACTTCGATGTCTAGATTTCACCGGAAATATATGTTTTGGGGCCCCTTGAATAAAAAAGGCAGTTTTAGAAAAGGCCCTATGTCTCAGTGTGTGTGTGTGTGTGTGTGTGTGTGTGTGTGTGTGTGTGTGTGTGTGTGTGTGTGTGTGTGTGTGTGTGTGTGTGTGTGTGTGTGTGTGTCAGTCTGTGGACAGCATAACTCAAAGAAAAACAAAGTTGTTATTTAAGTTTAATATCTTTCAAGGATGCGACACGAAGACTTTAAAGAAAATTCCTTCACCCTAAATTACTCTTCACATGCAAAAGTTTTCGAAAATTTTCATACTTTCAAAAATGGCTTTAACGATTTTTATTAATATCTCTTATCATTAAGGTATTTTTAAGACAAATTTTCTGGCTATAGCCTTGTTTACTCTAGGTGACTTTAGCGTAAATGGTAAACAGTAAGAGATAGAGCAAATCTTAGTCTACAAAAACTGTAGATCTTGTTAAAACACGTCAGTTAGGTCCAAACGAATTTTTTTTTAGAGTGAACTATTTCAGAGATATTCCTTGTTATTTGTGTGAGTTTTACAACACTTAAACTTTTCTCAAATGAAAGGTAGGTATTCACCTTATCTCTTGGCAGTACAAAGAGAACGTAATTTCTAAAGTCTTCATATAGCGACCAGCTTTAAAAGATTTCACTATCGATCAAACCCTACTATGTTTCTCTTTGCAATAAGACAATTTGTGCAAATGTTTATCTCGACTAACATGAAGAAGATAGAGGAATAAGTGTTTGTAGTAAAGAAATTGAAAATGGTAACACTGGTAAATCTACAATTGTCACAGCAGATGGCAGACTTATTAAAACTGTTACTGAATATATCAATATTTAAATAATCTAGTTTTCTTATGAAGGATTACATGCTAAATATAAGTCAATGTTTATATAAAAGGTACTAAACTTTGACATAAACAAAATGCTAACGAAATCTCTTTTATGTGATATTTCGAACATAAAAATAATATTGACTGTCATAAGTTAATATCATCTTATGTATTAATTTATAAATATAGGGTAATAAAGCAAAATATAAATGAAGACAGACGCTACTATATCCTAAGTGTAAACTAGATGACGTTGGAGTGCACATTTATGTAAACTAATTGTTCTGCAGCATTAACCACTTCCAAAATATTCTTTACCATTGGATTTGATTTTCTAATATTATATGCATTATAGATACTAATTCACGTTTCCTGTAATTTTATACAAAGAGTCTGCAAGATGCAGGCTAGCTCCTACTGGCTCATTTTTAGAGATTTGACTATCACCTGTTCAACTTACAACAAAGGTACAATTAAACTATTTTTGCAAATATTTACTTTGATTAACATGAACTAGCTAGAAAAAAATTCAAGGTAAGGTTAGCTTTCTGAAGAATTTGTAGAGAAAGTAATAAAATTGCAACACACAATTATTTTAAATATTTAGTTGAACATTTATTTTTTGTCTTATTAAATAATTTTTGAAACCACTGGTTCATTCGTCCCATTTTTATTGAAATAAAATATAAATTTTATGCTTCAAAACACCCTATTCATCCTAAATCAGTATATTTAATTGAATTAGGTAGACATAAACACAAAAATCATGTTCTAAAATAGCTCCTTTAAGTGAAATCAAAACATTATGTGGATGTACATATGTTTTTTATTGGGTGTGATCTGCATTCATTTACTTTTTTAATTAATTCTTATTTCTTTTTAATACTGTTGCCTTGCAAAAACGTTTATCAGGGACAGGTTAAAGAAGCCATGTGAGGATGATTTTAAATTTCAGAATGATAGCTATCTCTTTTAGCTCCGGAGCTATGAAATACTAAAACTGAATTTTCTTATCTTCATGTCTTACTATTATAGCGCACAAATTTGACAAAATTTTGTTTTGCTAACCTTAGTTCAAAAGAAAATAATTTTTAAACTCTGTCATCTGAAATTTTTAGTATTTTTAACCTTTATATAATTTTAAAAATTAATTAACTCATTCAAAAGAAAAACGCATTGTAGATTTCATTGATTTTCTTTTGGTTACCTAAACGAAAAATTTCAGAAGAATTGACCGAAAACTCCACCAAGTAAAAATGTTGCAAAAGTGAATGTGTTAAAAAAGTTTTAAGAACCTCAAGACTGAAAACGAAAAACATTTTTTCTGGATTTTTAACCTAAATTATGTATATAAATATAGGTATTTATAATATAAAAAGTGAAATCAGATTTTGAAGCGATCCCCTTAAGATGTCAAAAAAAGACCAACACAAATGTTTTACAGCGTGCAGTTACAAGCGAAACTCCGTTTGTTTGCCGCAGGACGCCACGCGCCGGTGGGCGGTGCGATGCGGGATGCCGAGCACGTAGACGCCGAGAGACGTCGGACTGAACCGACGCTGGCCGAGAAGCGGGCGCCATCACGTCGCTACGTGTAGGCCCGTCGACTGTTGACGTGGAAAATCGCAATAAGGACGTTCATTTACAACCTTACCACACTCGTCTCCCAATATACCTACCTAGTGGTTTAAACCATCATATTACCTGTATTTATTATAGTTATACAATAACTCTATGTGTTTGGTATAGCGAGGCCCAGTGATTTCATATACCGAAGTTTATCCGAATACAGGGTGATCCATTTGGGTATGGGTAATATCAAAACACTGTATTATGTTCAAAGAACTACAACTAGCGCGAGTTTAAAAAAGGTAAAATGTCAGACACCAGTGAGATGCAACTTACACCGCTGGAAATTTCCTCAAAGGCACAAAATATAACTAATAACTTACTGCCACAAGAAACATATGAAAAACACAGTTCATGCTTTGGAGAAAATCAAAATACATAACTCCATTTTGATAAAATATGTGTATTACTGGCGTAGTTCGAAAAAGTGTGGAATAGTGGAGCCACTAGTCTATGTTCAAGGCTTAAATCAGAATATAATCGCGTCTGCGCACATATGGCAACGCTGCCAGCTGTTTCACTGCTAAAGTAAGGTAAATACATCTAAATTGCATGTAGAATATATTGAGACTCCTCTTAGCTATATGATGTTTTAGCAGCTCAGAAAATTTTAGCTACCTAAATGGAATAGTTTAGGAGAAAATGATATCTACATTTAGAAACTTTTAGGTTAGGGAAAGTATCCCCTCCCCCATAAAAAGTCTTTAATGGCATAGCATGTGTAGTTTATTATTATTATTTTTTTTTTTTTTTTTTTTTTTTTTTTTTTTTTTTTTTTTTTTTTTGCTTACCTGATTACCTTCCCCTTGTGTAGGACTTACAAGATGTCTAGGGTCAGACGTCTGAGGAAGCGGGTGGTTAGCCAAGCACCAGGTATGATAGTGAGGAAGAGGATGCTAATGAAATGCAGACGAAATGTATGAATGGAAAGGTGATAGAACAATAATTGGTGGAATGACTGGCGGGGGAACCGAAGAACCTGGAGAAAATCTGCCCTTACGCTACTTCGTCCACACAGCGGGTCCCTGGGATCGAACCAGGGCCACGTAGGAGTAGGTGAACGGTCTAACCTCTCGGCCACGGTGCCACCAAATTCAATTTTAACAACTATAGAATGTGCAACCCATATATCATATACCAATAGACACGAATAAGAATGAAAGATTCAATACCAAAAATAAAATAAATCTATTTTATTATTTTTTACTTTTTCATTTATTTTCTAATTTTTTTAATTTAGTTTTATTATCTCAGGAAGTAGAATGTGCCCTTAAATAGATACTTAACTCCATTATAGAAAGCTTTCATCGCAATTTGTTCTACACAAAGGATTCTCAGTTTGAATATTGTTTATGTTAACCAAATTCCCAAATCAACCTCTCTATAGCAGTACAATGAGAGAGTATTCTCAAGGGTCATTCACAACAATGAAACTAGCTCATAGTTAGCTGTAAATTCTCATGGCCTGATACTCCATCCGGGGCAAACTCTTCACATTATAATCTTCACTAATTAACATTAAATTTAAATGCACAGCCACAACTTATAATTTACCTTGTTGTGTTTAACTTGATTGCTATCAAAGATACATGCAGTAATTGTAGAAACAACAGAAGTTGGCTTTTTCGAATACATATATCACGTGGGTTAATAATTCTTGTGTTTTTATACCTGGTCATTAGTGTACAAGGTGTAGCAGAACAAGCAGATAATTATCAGGCACAAAAACAGAACATGCGAGAAAAGCCATTTTGATTTTCCTTTGTGCGGTAGTGCTAAATTATAGGTGGCATTGATTGCACAGAAGGCCAAGCAAACTGTATACCTATCTCGTTTGTGAATCTTAGGCCTTATTTGAGTAAGTATATCACACTTTCACAGTTTTTACCGTCTGCTACATCAGGTGAAGGAATTATTACATTCCACCCAAATATTTGTCGGTCTGGGTGGCTCAGTTTGTTAGACACTGGCCTACTGATCCCAAGATCGCGGGTTCAAATCCGAACCAGACCGATGGTTTTTAAGTGTGCTTAAAATCGACAGCTCCATGTCAGTAGATTTGCTGGCATGTAAAAGAACTCCTGCGGGACGAAATTCCGGTACACCGGCGGCGCTGATATGATCCTGGCAACTGACAGCGCCGTTAAACAACAAAATAATTTATTTCCATCCAAATATTCGATTTTAAGCGCTGGAAAACTATAGACTTTACGCCAGGTACATTAACCACACATACTAGCAAATACAAATGCAAGTGGTGATTCAAGACACCGCCATTAGTGTACCGACTTGTGTAAACCGCGCTGCAACACGACGTCGGACTTAAAATATTTCCTATCCTAACGCACTCGCTCATTTTTACTTTCTCTACTACGTATAGTGAGTAGAGGAAGTATTGTATTCCACCCAAAAATTCTACGTCGAGATTTCACCGGAAATATATGTTTTGAGGCCCCCTAAATCCAAAAAAAAAGGCATTTTTAGAAAAAGCTTCGTGTCTGTGTATGTCTATCAAACTCTGAAACTCAAAATCGAAGAGTTGGTTAAAAACCAAAGTTAGTATTATAGTTTAATGTATTTCAAGGATGCGACACGAAGCAAATTCTTCCACCCTAAACTACCCTTTACAAGGAAAATTTTTCTAAAATGTTTACTTTCTCGAAAATGGCTCTAATAATTTTGATTAAAATGTCATATGTTTAAGATATTTTTATGACATTTGAAATGTATATTTTGCATTTTCTGAATCCTATTTACTCTGGATTACTTTTGCATAATTGATGCATAAGTGATGGACAAAATCTTACTATACAAAACTTTAGATCTTGCTAAAACACACAATTTATGTCCTACTAAATCTTTTGTGGAGTGAACCATTTTGAGAATATTCCTTGTTATTTGTGTGAGTAATGGAAAACAAACTTTCGTCAAATGGAACATCGTTATTCGTGCAAAGAGAAAAGAATTTGAAAGCTCTAAAAGATTTGACTATCGCTCAAAGCCTACTGTATTCTAATATTCCCTTGCACCTACAAGGAAATAGGCATAAGATCATTGCTGCGGATGTTTATCTCAACTAATACGAAGAAGATATAGGAATAAGAGTTTGTAAGAATGGTTAGTACAAGAGTTACAGTCAGATTGCTGAAGCGTAGACAAATGTATACCACACAAGTAAGTTAACGTAACAAATTGTCAACAAAAGCGGGATGTGTGCATTACTGCAGCAACATTTCCGTCGGAGCACAGCGATCCCTCTGTCTGGCTCTCCCAGGAAGCTGTCCACTCATCCCAGAGGGTGTGAGCTAATCTCCAGCCCAGCTCTTAATGAATTGATTGCCTCTTAGGGTAGGGGTTGCTAAGTATATGAGTTTACTTTTGGGATGGCCACGTGGCTAGGCCATTTGTTGCTTTCCATATCATCGTGAAAGGGCGCGGTAATCCTCCAGTGTTGATGACTGTGTCGAGGAAGGGGCTCGCTGACTGACTTACTTGGAGTGCTTACATCATCCGCATTGCTTAAAATTCACTCAGGGGTATCCTCAATGGGCTCCCTGGTCTGGGTGTCTTTTGTCCATCTCTTGTATCATCTCCTTTATTACTAAAAGTATTCTTCATATATCACACTTTTATCTACACTCACATGAGTTTCTCTACTCACTCTTGCACAATAGTATATTATGCAACGAGACTATAATTATAGTAATTAAGTTTCATACGACAATTTATGCTCGACCATATACCTAATTTTATAGTTGAAATATTGTAAAATGTTGTACACTCACCAGGGACAATGACCTACATATTGCATCAGCTGATATTTGGAGTTCTGCGCAGGCGCTAAACGATCGATTCGTTTCCAGCACATCACAGTTGCATGATGAAAATGATAAGCTTGGAATACTTCGTAACATTGAAAAATAGAAGACAAATTGAATATATTGGTTTTCAGACGAAACTTTATTTCATGTATTAAGTTATGTATTGCACAATTGGTGAAATTAATTTGTGGGACTGTGCTTAGTGCAATATTCTTGGAAATTGGTGTTCTATTGAGGTTAATTTGTGTGTTTTGTGTAAGTTGCATCTCACTGTCAGTAGTGTCCGACATTTTAGCGTTTTCTAAACTCGCGCTAGTTACGTTTTGAGATTTACTCAATATTGCGCTTTACCATTACTGCATGGGAATTCTGATTGTTGGAACACCTGTCCTTTAATGAAAATTGAACTTAAAGAAATACATTAAAGGATCGCTATCAGACCTATAATAATTAACAAATTTGGGTATGATCGAGCATAAACTAGTTTTAAAAACATTTCTAACACTAATCCCGTAGCACAACAGCCCTTTCAGCCTCCCAATCGGCCGCTGCTTCCACCACATCAGCTTTAGGGAATCGTAAAATCTTTTAAGAGCTGGTCCCTGTGTGATGGCTTGACATTCCATTGCTTTTGCATGGCCAGCACACAAGAAGACGCATAACCACTTCCTATTTGAAAAAAGGTGAAGTATTTTAAAATGTAGACAAATAACAGGGAATATCTCATAAATGGTTATCTCTAGAGAAAAATGACACATTGTGTATTTTAACAAAATATCCACTTTTAGTGTAGTAAGATTTTTTTTAATCTTACGGCCGAGCCGTTAGAGCCTTTTCGCCTATCACCAAAGCGGGCCTAGGGATCGATATCATGGAATGGCATGTGGTATACGTGATGGACGAAGCGGTGTCTAGGCGAATTTTCTCCGGGTTCTCCGGTTTCCCCCACCACCGATTCCACCAATTGCTCCATTATCACCTTTCCAATCATCGATTTCGCCTTTAATATCATCCTCTTCCTCACTATCATACCTGGTACTTGGCTAGCCACACGTTTCCAGGTCTTCACTTGTCCAGTCCATTGGTTCCTCTGCTCCCCGACAGGCGTCTGACCCTAGGCACTGGCTTGTAAGTCCTACATAAGGGGAGGGTTATCAGATAAATAAGAAGCTGATGGAAAAGAAGAAGAAGAAGAAACTGTCAGTGGAACAGTGCTACAACCCAGATAAAGGCCACACCACAAAATCTGTTTTTCATCAAAAATATTTTTGTACCGATCAGTACGTTGTTTAATAAGCTGAGAAAGTATAAGTGAACAATCAGTGAGATTCAAATGAGCTTTTCCTTATCCTAAAAAGCACCAGGTGTGTTTAACTTTAACTCAATTTTTCTCCATTTTCAAAAAAGATGGGTTAGACCACTGTTGTAATGATCCCCTCCTGTTCTGTGCTGTTGCCAATAAATATAAAGTTTATGTAAAGTTTAAATAAATTGGAATGTAGTGTGTGTAAGTTTATTTGCCTCAACATTCATATGAATACATGATCCTTTCCATTTTAAATTTTTAAATTTTGATACTAACCGAGCGTTACCAAGGATACTTTATGCCCATGTTCTGTAATTTTTTAAATTCTGTGTTTTAATTTTTTTGATAAAGGATGCAGTTAATAGTTATTGTCAATCACGTCTTCTTCTACTGAGTTGCGTATTTGTTTCAAAGTGTCCATTGTTAGTGTTTTCGAGAAACAATGAAATGTCAAGCGGATTATAAAGTACTGCCCCGTCGGTATAATGTGATTCATGTAAAAAAATGAATAGTTAAGCAACGTTAATTTGTTCTAAAAATTGCTTGACATTTTGTTACTAGTGGTGGTCATGAACTACCCCCCCCCCCCCCCGCTTGGTACTGCCCCTTCGATGTAATATTATTCACATAAAATGCTAATAGTTAAACAATGTTAAATATTACCTTTATAAACATGACAAGATTACGTCCACATGTGTACAGTCTCCCCGTTAATGCCGTCACAACGCAGGCAATGCTCTGAGTTGTCTGTTTACCTGCGCGGAGTGGTATCCTGTAAGATTTGTAATATAGGTCGCCATTTGTGCCATCAGCAGGTACGAATCCTGTTAATTGAGTTTATACAAAACGATTACCACCACTAACTCTATTAATAAAATACAAAATCTTCATGTACACATGAAAAAAATATATTCCTTCAATCATTGGTGATACATAGAGCAGATAACTGAAAATGAAATTTGGTTATTTTATTTCAATGATAAATATTATTACTATATATTCAGGCCTTCTACAAATATTACTCGTTATAAGAGATAAAATCAACAGTTTTTTGCTGCAAGTAAGGCGCGGAATTTGGGACCTTTTGCACCAAGCAACCAGGGTTCTACCTCAACAATACCTCCCACCAACCAAGAAGCACTGTCACTGAGTACACTGTGTCAGCCTTGTTTACCTTATATATACAGTCACATTTGACCGCAGCGCACACCTGGTCCCAAGTTCCAAGTCTGAGTTCTAAGATAATATCTGATGTGTTGCACTCACATGACATTCTCTACTCTTATGCAAACTCTTATTCGTATATCGTCTTTGTGTTAGTTGAGATAAACATTATCTTATTGCTTATTTCCTTGTAGGTGCAAGGGAAATATGGGAATACAGTAGACTTTGAGCGATAGTCAAATGTTTCAAATTTCGTTCTCTTTACAGTCAAAATACAAAAAAATGAATAATGATGGTCCATTTGACGGAAATATAAGTTTTGCAAAACTCACACAAATAACAAGGAATATCTCGAAAATGTTCATTGTATAAAGAAAAGAATAAATTGTGTGTTTTAGCAAGATCTACAATTTTTGTATAGTGAGAGTTGGTCTATCTCTTACGGTTTACCATTTATGCAAATGTCGTCAAGAATAAACAGGAATATATGGGCTATAGCCAGAAAATTCAAGATATAGATTTCATTTGCATACGAATATTTCAAACATATGGTATTTTAATCAAAATCGTAAGAGCCATTTTTAAGAAAATCAAAATTTTCCATGTAAAGGGTAGTTTAGAGTTGTGAAATTTTCTTCAAAATCTTTGTGTCGTATCCTTGAAGGACATTAAACTTAAATACCAACTTTAGTTTTTAACCGACTTTTGGTTTTTGAGTTATGCTGTCCAAAAAACTGACAAACAGATACACACACACATACACACACAGAGACATTTTTCTAAAAATACTTTTTTTGGATTTTACTTAAACTATATGCCTGCAGTTGTCCACGTCTTACGGATTAGTAATTAATTAAACAAACTTTATCACAAATGAAGAGGACTTAAACGCTGTTCCCAGAAAATGCAACATATACATTTAATTTTCATGAACATATCTTGAACATTTTCTTGAAAATCTCCATGTCGTATCCCTGCAAGACGCTGAACTTAAATACCAAGTTTGGTATTTAATCGACATTTCATTTTAGAGTTATGCTGTTCTAATACACATATACGGTGCTTCTGTAATTTCTTTTTGGACTCACGTAGTCTCAAAACGTCTATTTCCGGTGAAATCTGGATATCGAAGTTTTAGGTGAAATCCATTACTTAATCTAGCTACTACGTACTATAAAAAAGAAGTAAAAATACTACACCCAAGTTAATACATTAAAATCATTATTTGGTTACCACATTCAAAAGCAGCAGAGAAGATCGATATAGAAATTATATAGTAAAAAAGAATATATGAAGCAGAACAAACTCACAGCACATTTGACGAGAGAAAACAGTCCATGGAAGAAGTTATGCACACGTCGTATTTTTAACCCTAACATGAAGTCAGGGTATAAAATATGTAACAGGAATAACGGTATCAAAGTATAAAAACACTATCACAGCGAGAAGCGCAGACAGAACACTATATAAACACCATCAGCTGAACTACACTGTCACGATCACTACCGAACTGATGGCAGCAATGTTCACCATGCAGGCAACTAGTGCAGCGACTGTATGGAGGGATTTGACCGCCTGTAAACAAACCATCAGTGTCTAAGAAGACACTTTTAATGGGGCACCCTACTCACCTTCTAACCAAAGACGGCAAACATTTCGAAATTTGCATACTGCCCCAATCGATGTCGAGATTTCATCGGAAATACATGTTTTGAGGCCCCCGAATCCAATAAATACATTCTTAGAAAAAGCCCCGTGTGTGTGTGTGTGTCTGTGTGTGTATGTGTGTGTGTGTGTGTGTGTGTGTGTGTGTGTGTGTCTGTCAGTCTGTGCACAGTATAACTCAAAAAGAAAAGTCGGTTTAAAACCAAAGTTGGTAATTAAGTGTAATGTCTTTCAAGGATGTGACACGAAGATTTTGAAGAAAATTGCTCCATCCTAAACTACCTTATACATAGAAAATTTTTCGAAAATTTTGATTTTCTTTAAAATGGCTCCAACGATTTTTGTGACAATGAAATATATATTTTTTAATTTTCTGGCCATAGCCCCTGTGGTCGTATTTACTCTGGATGACTTTTGCTTAGCTATCAAATGGAACATAGTTATTCTGTTTTTTATGTTATGCAAAGAGAATGGAATCTCAAAGCTTTAAAAGATTTGACTGTCGCTTAAAACCTACTGTATTTCCATATTCTCCTTGCACCCACAACAAAATAAGCAATAAGTTAATTTCTGCAAATATCTGTCTCAACTATCACGAATTAGATACAGAAATAAGAGTTTGTGAGAATGGTTAGTATAAAAGTAGTGAAAGTCATGTTAGTGCAACACATCAGATCTTTTTGTTTACGTCTAACAGTTTTTCCCACAAACCAATCACATTGCTTATGTTTTTATACGGTAGTTAACTGTCCTACGAAATACATAGCGTCTGTGAAATGGATTACCCGTTTTGCTTCTCACCTCAGTTCGTGAACCACTGGTCTAGGTACTGTGAGGTTATTGACCTTAAAAAAACCTTTACAACAGATGCAGCGTTCCTTACCGCCCACTCTGCTCATGCTGTCTAACACTACTTAGGGGTACTAAACAAAGTGAAAACATACTGCTCTTAATAAGTAAAATAAAAGTCCGCAAATGAAGCCGGTGTTGATGTAAAATAGTTCATTATGCTGTCCTCAATATCAGTATCTGCACTTATAACTCTAACAGCCTGTGTAATGAATATATGCAAGTTTGGCTTTGCTAGAAAAAAGTTCGTCTGAATCGATAGATCAATTCAATTTTCAAAAAGCGTCAGGAAGTCCCAAGAGAGGTATTTCCCGTGACATTTCAATGTTGTATTTGTGAATGGAATAAAAGATCTACTCTATCTACTAATGAAAAGTGATATAGAAAGTAATAAATATATGGTACCACCACGAAGCCAACTACTCAACTGAGGCTATGTGCCAGCAAGTTACTGAAGGAGTTGGTGCAGGAACAGCTAAAGTCATCTCTCTGGCCCGATATGATTTGGGTTTTCAAAGTGAAGTTAAATAAATGAATTGATTATTACTATTATTTATTATTATTATTATTATTATTATTATTATTATTATTATTATTATTATTATTATTATTATTATTATTATTATTATTATTATTATTATTATTATTATTATTATTATTATTATTATTATTATTATTATTATTATTATTATTATTATTATTATTATTATTATTATTATTATTATTATTAATTTAACACACTCGGGCACTAGTTTAAGTATTCGGCCCACAGTAATCCACCCGGACGCCTGATTTATTTGTGTCACCCGTGAGACTTGATTCCAAAAGGGAACGTAAGCCTTGTCTCTGCCCATGTGTTTAGTTTTGGTCACGTGCCCAGGTCACGTGGCCTTGTGAAAGGGGATTCCTGATGAACAGTTCTGTGATCGCAAGCTGACTACTAAAACACCGGGATTAGGGAATACGCTTAGTCACTCGCCTTGTCCCCTCATTGGCTTTCATAGGATGCTGCAAGGGGTTCGAGTATAGCATTAACGAGTTTTATATTGAACATAAACATTTGAGTGAGAAATCCATTCAGTAAGTGATTAATCATAACACTATTTCAGCTGTTCGATTAATCAATAATGTGAACGGTTGACAAAATGACGGAAGTCGAGTTTAGTTACTACCCTGTTATTTTATTTTTCTTCTAAACCTTTCCACAAAACAGAGTTTTCTTCTACTAACGTTAATACGGTCTATAGCCTTTGGTAATATTACAACTCACAACTGTTTTCTTCTCTTAACTTTGACTCACTCCTTTCACTGTCTTTCTTCACTTTCTCTGTCGCTCAAACACTACTCCGACGATAGAATCACTCAAAACTCGTTAAAATCTCTTCACTTCGGCACCACTTATTTTTCACAGCTGTCTCCTACTCACTAACACACTAACTGACTTAAAAACTCCAAAACTCTACGCACACCAGCGATGACGAAGCCAAATCTTTATCGAACTTCTTCAAACAATTGCTGCTAGACATTTCTCGAATGACCTGGAAAAAAATCCTTTGTGATTGCTTGCGTGAGTGGTGTGGGGAAGCTTCACCGTGAGCGCCTTTGATAGGTGTGGTATGAAATAGCTTAGCCCCAACCATCCTTTGTTGTGTGCCGCGGTCGGCCTAATAATATCATCATAATTCCACATCTTTTCAAGACTTTCTCAAACGTACAGGGAAGGAATTACATTGTAAGTAACCGAGAGAATAGTCTCCGCGTTGACGTGTATTGGGAGATCCCGGATTCGATTCCCGTTGACTGCCCTCTCTGACTTTGGGAATTTCGTGGTTGTCCCTGCTCGGTAGACGAATTCTAGGGTGGTTTCTCGTTATAACGATTTCCTTTTTACCATTACCCTTTCATTCCATCTTCTTCCCATCACAGTTGGCGCGGATGCTTATTCAAAGAAAAAGTCTTCCTGATGACACTAGAGGGCTGCTTGGTCGGCGGGTCGTTCACTGCCCTTTCTAGATAGCTTCAGCACCGGAACAGGTCTTGAAACCTAGAACTGTTATGGACTACAAAGGTTTCTTCATGGGAGGGGGGGAGGGGGGGAAGCCATAATAGATCTATATACGTTCAATGCTCGAGATGTATAACCTATATATCTGAAGCAAAATCACTATTTCTCTATGACTTACACTAACATTTTGCGTTATGGATCTTAATTTGCAATTTGGTTATGTTAGCTGAATATTAAAATCTGAAGTGATACGTCATTAGAAGTCTCCTTGCTAATTACAAACTCAAATATATCTGTTGAACATTATGATGTTCATATAAAATATTACCATTAGGCTCCGGTCAGGGTTGCAAATGACGCTACGTTGATAGACCGTTACTGTATTCATTGCACTTCATGTTTGTTGACAGTGGACGATGTAGGGGAGGGGAGAGCCAGGCACGGCTACAGTAATCTGTTTGTATGGAGACGGCTGTACTACCCCTACCCAAAGTGTGCTACGTCACAAAACCTCCCTACAAACATAAATGTCGACCGCGTACAAGCATTTTTAGAAGAAAAAGTCCATGTGTGTATGTGTGTTTGCGTATATGTGTGTGTGTGTGTCCGTGTACCCCTGTGTATGTGTGTTTGTGAACAGCAAAAATCAAAAACTAGAAGAAGGTTAAATACCAAACTTGGTACCAAACTCAATGACAACTTGCGAACGGGGACCTAGCGCCTCAACCGAAAAGCGATCTTTATTCAGGATGGCTTTTGCTTAATTGATTCGTAAACCGTAAGTGATAGACAAAATCGTGCTTTTTTTAAAATATTCAATTCACATTTTTTTCTTCTTTTTTGCGGAGTGGGCTATTTTCGAGATATTCCTTGCTATTTGTCCCAAATATTACATTCGCTTGTCTATGTCTTGGCTGTACAAAGATAATTGAATTTCAAAGTCATCACATAAAGACCAGCTCTTGAAATGTTTGAGTACTTTGTAGCGTATTGTATTCCATTGCATCTACAAGAAAATTAGCAATAAGATGTCTGCAAATGTTTATCTCGATGAAGTACGAATAAAGGTTTGTACAAGAGTAGAGAAATTCATGTGAGTGCGAAAATCAGAGTTTGTTTGAATGGTCTTCAAAATATTCGCCTTTCTCGCAATTATTAGCGCAGGCTGTTCCAGGAAAGGATAAAAGGTAGGCTCAAATCGCGACGTAAATCCGAGCCCGATGAAATGGTTACGCCAGCAGGTGAAGGAAGGGGATGCTACAACATGGAACAATTAACGGGGGGCCGGGGTTCCCGTCCCGGTCTTCATTACAAGTAGTAAACACGAGCGGCGACAACCCGCAACACACGCCGTGCAACGTCACCACGGTAACACCTCCCTCCGGAGTAGAGTGGTCTAACACACACAATAGTACATATATACATGCCTGACTATAGGGTTCATAACCAAGAGTTCTTAGTTCTAAGTCACCAGCTGTATTCATCTGACTAGCTCCTAGCTCGGTCCATAAGTCACCTGCATGCTCTGCTATGCGATTCCCGGTAAGAGAGTGGAAATTTTTACTTTCTTTACTAGTATGTAGAAGTATTGTATTCCACCCAAGAATTCGATGTCAAGATTTCACAGGAAATATATTTTTTGTATCAATTTTATTGGTGTAATCAAAATCTAGACCGTCTCCGTAGCTCAGTTGGTAGGGGGATTTTTCCCCCTCTGGGAGGTCTGGTACGGGGTGCACTCAGCCTCGTTAGGTCCCGGGGAGGACCAATTAAGGAGCTACTTGATGGAGAAGGAGCGACCCCAGACCGAGAAGGTCATGTAACTGACTCGAGACGCTGACCACACCCCACCCTCCAGTACTGCACCCCACCAATGACGTCTGTAGTGGACAGAGGTGGGGGACGTAGCGGCTGGGTGGCAAGCCTTGGCCCTTCATGGGCTGTTGCGCTGGGGTTTAGTTTAGTTTTCTTTTATAATCAAAATCTCCTCCAACAAGTGTTGAACTACAAAGTTTATTTTTTAAAATCATATCCCTTATTAACTTTGTAACAAATTAAAGGGTGGAAATGTTCATATAATGAATAGTTTTTCTAAAAACTGTTTAATACCGCAAAGTGTAGCAATGTTATAGAAACATTATTATTTTAATTATTTTTTAAAAAATTATAACCAATATCAAAATTCTAAGCGGATTTTAGTAGCCATATTCTGAACCATATTGGAAAAAATTTTTAGATCTCCAGCTAGATTTTTGTGGGAGAGGAGTTAGGCGAGCGCTGGTATTCTGGGATAAAAGAGGGCCAGACCCAAGGGCGCCTTTAACCAGTCTGTGGCCTTTTCATCTTACCCGCCGGTCTACAGTGTAAAACACAAACGGTCGGTCAAATCTGCGGCCAGTAGAGGAGATGGTTAGATCCAATCAGCGCTAAGATTACAACAGCCAATCATAAGCGCTGCTCGACGAATAGACCAAAATAAGTGAATAGCATTAAAGTAAGCAACAATCTATGCAAGACTTAGACTTAGACTTATTTTATTGAGGAAAAATTTGCCTGGTGCCGGTACAGAAGGGCCCGGCTTACAGGCTAAAATTGACATTAATTATAATTTACAATATTTACATGGGTATTCTTGTTAGCTTTTATATCATTAAAAAACCCATACAGTGAGCGGCTTTAGCCCATCGAGAACAGTTTTTGGGCGTATTCTCAGTCTTTTGTCTGTCTGTTTTTGATAGTTTTTTTTTTTTAATTTATATACACGGATACATACACTCACTCACTCCTGGGCATACCACACATATGTCCCATCACACGCACACACACACACACACACACACACACACACACACACACACACACACGCTCGTATATACATATTTACACTGCACTATATACATTTCACTATTTACAGTTTTTCCGCAGTTTTCCTGTGCGGACCAGGTTGCAGCTCCTGTGGCGTTTCCGAGGCACAGACCTCTTCCGGAGTGTGTGGCCTAGGGCCTGGGTTCCATGGATGCGCATCAGTCGGCGAGCCATGCAATGTCTCATTAGTCGGCGAGCCGAGCCGCTTCTAGAACATTTTTATCCTAGTATGCTTGCGGTGCTTCGGCTCGCCTTTGCCGATGTTAGCGATCACGTCATTTTCGTGGTTCCTAATGCGCGTCCATGCCGCCATTGCTCTTTTGTCTATTGCCTCCGGGATGAACGGGATATGAGTTTCGAGGTGAAGAGTTTGGGTGGTGGTGAGGAGTGGAGCAGAGAGGATTTTTCTGAGGGAGTGGTTTTGGAGGGTTTGGAGTTGTTTGAGGGCAGTTTTGGAGGCATTAGCCCAGGCCACACATGCATACAGGACCACCGAGAGAATAAATGACCTATATAGTATAAGTTTTGACTTTAGTCGCAACTGTTTACTACGGAAGATGGGGGCGCACAACTTTAGCCGCTGTCTGCCTTTATTGGCGCTATTTTTTATGTGGGTGGACCAACACATTGTGCGGTCCAAGGTGACACCTAAGTATTTAACTTGCTGACGGCAGTGCAATATTTGACCACCGACCGTTAGGTCCGTTGCCAAAGTGTGACGCCGCTTAGAGAAATGAATCAGCTGGCATTTGTCGGGATTAATTTTGATTTTCCAGTCATGTTGCCATGAGAGGAAGTTGTTCACATAACGTTGCATTTCTGCAAGGCCGAAACGTGGATTTCTATGGTGGTTGTATATTGCAGTGTCGTCAGCATACATGGCGACCTTGCATCTGGCGTCCACTGGGAAATCATTGGTGAATAATATATACAGAAAAGGGGACATTATTGCCCCTTGTGGGACGCCAGCCCGCATCACTCGCTCCCGTGAGGAGGAGCGGCCCACTTGGACGTAAAACTGCCGATTTTCTAGAAAATTGTGCAGCAAGTATAGATAATTTTGAAGAGCCGGGAAATTGTGGTGCAGTTTATAAATAAGGCCATTGTGCCAGCACCGGTCAAATGCAGCTTCTACGTCCAGAAATAGCGCCAACGTTGAAGCCCCATTGTTAAATTGCTCTGTTACGTCATCAGTTAGTCTGAGGAGCTGTAGTTCAGTGGAATGTCCTTTTCTAAAGCCAAACTGTGAATTTGAGAGTTCATGTGTTGCCGAGACTTGTTTTTGAAGCCGAGAAAGGATACATTTTTCGAGCAGTTTACCAATAGTAGACAAAAGACTAATGGGACGGTAGTTTTGCGGTTGTCTGGTGCTTTTCCCTTGCTTTGGGAGCATGATAACCTTAGCTCGTTTCCAAGTAGAGGGGAAATAGCCTTGCTGCAAACAGGCGTTAAATATCTTTGTTAGTTGCACCAGAGCTTTTCTCGGGAGATGCTTAAGTTCCTCATTAGTCACTTTGTCTGGACCGGCAGCTTTCCCATTAGGCAATTTCCTAATGAGCTTGTAAATTTCCTGCGGTGTTATGGTGGGTAGTTGTTGCTCTTGCTTCTGCGCCACCCAGGTTTGTACCCATGTCTGGACCTCCCGTTCTATTTCACAGTTGGTCACTGGGTTTTCGGTGAATCTATCTTCAAGACAGTCAGCGAAGACCTCGGCTTTCTCCTCTGCGGAGAAGTGCAAGCCGCTTTGAGTGTGCAGCGCCTCAGTTGCGGAGTTGACGCTCGTGGAAACTTTGAAAGCCTTGAGTAATTTCCACAAAGAAGAGTCCGAATGTGTGGTACTCAGCATTTTGTTTTCCCATTGTTCAGTTTTATTGATTTTAATTTGTTGCCGAATGATGTTGCGTAGCCATTTTGCTAGCACTTTCCTTTGTACATAGAGTTTTTATGGAAAACGAGGGCATACAAAATGTTTGAGACAGATATGTGGTAACATCAAGGATCCATCTATCGGTGAAGAAGCTTACTAGAGGAAATGTATCCAGCCCGTCTGACTTCTGAGTTATTTTCTGTTTGTACAGTGGGGTGCGGCAAAAGGAGAATACATTTTCCGTCTTGAAATTAATTCAATACAACGTTTAAAACATTTGTGGTGTGACTCATATCTAAATAATCATTTTCATCATATTTATTAAAGTTAAATCATTATTTTTTTATTCACGTTAATATAATGTAATTTGTGTCATTATGCACTAAAGATCATGAGAAAAAATTGTTTCAAGATCTCGAAAATAAGTTCCAAAAATCTGATGTGTTGCACCCTCCTAAACTATCTTCTTCATTTTAGTTGCAATAAACACTTGCAGCAATGATCTTCTTGCTCATTTCCTTATATATGCAATGGGAATTTAGGAATACAATAGGCTTTGAGCGATAGTCAAATCTTTTAAAGTTTTGAAACACCATTCTCTTTGCACAGGCAAACGGATAAAAAAGTGAATAACGAACTTCTATTTGAGAGACGTATTGCATAACTCACACAAATAATCAGAAATTTCTCTGACATGCAGACATAGCTGGTATATTTTAACGAGATCCACATTTTTTGTATAGTAAGATTTTGTCTACCTCTTACGGTTCACCAGCTATGCAAAAGTCGTCTAGAGTAAACAGGAATACATAGGTTATAGCCAGAAAATTCAAAATATATATTTAATTTGCCATAAAATATCTTGATAAAATGGCATTTTTATGTCATTTTTGAGAAAATCCAATTTTCCACGTAGTGTAGTTTAGGCTGGAGAAATTTTCTTCAAAATCTTCGTGTCGCATTCTTGAAAGATAGCAAGCTTAAATACCAACTTTGGTTTTTAACCACCTTCTCATTTTTGTGTTATACTGTTCACAGACACACGCACCACCTTTTTGTAAAACTATGGGTTTATTTTTTGTATTTGTTTCTTTATGGGGGGGGTTGGAATTCAGGGGGCCTCAAAATATATATTTCCGATGAAATCTCGACATAGAAATTTTGACTCGAGTACTATACTTCCCCTACTTAGATACTATCCGTAGTAGATGAAGTAAAAATTGCTGTGTATTTAGTATTTATGGACAAATAAAGAAAACTGTCCTATAATACATATGTTAGATATCAGATTACCTTCCTTCAACGGCAGTTTTTTACAGAAATTATGTTGGCGTTTAGATTATCAAATGTTGAATCACCCATAAAGAGACCACGATTCAGGAACGAATATGTTTAAAAAGCAGCGAATTTAAAACCGATAATGTATCTGTCGTCATCCATAACAACACTGCGTTTTTAAAACACAAAATAAGGATGGCTTTGGAAAGGTGGGGATGGGAAAACAAAAACAATGGAAAGTGGCAATCCAATGGAATACAGTTGCAATGAGATTTGAATGAGCCTGTCGAGGTTATAAAGGCATACTTAATATGCGTAAAAAATACTTAAAAAACAGAGCGTTGTTCAACTTGATTTGTTATACTGCAAAGTGTGTACACACCCATTTCGTATATAAATGCAAATCACAGGCGATAGCTTATAATTTTAGCAAAGCAAACATACCTCCACTGTTTGCACACATCAAACAGCGCATTTCTGCCTTTTTTTAAATAATAAAAGTTATCGTGTTTTCTATCTGTGACACTGCAAAAACCTAACATACACACACAAAAACTCTAGAAACGTTTCGAATACGTGACAGAGACTCCAAACTAAATATCGAAGTGTCGGATTAGCATTTCGTTATTTTTACCTCGGTTCGGAAAAAAGCATTGCCATGTACGCCATCAGTTTTTAAAAAACAGAGGCGAAGTGGCGATAAAAAATAGAGTCGAGTTAATCAAAATATTGTGCTTGCTAACAGTGAACTGTGTTTGATTGACAAAACTAATAAATCCACCCCAACACTGCTCCCCCTATCTTCACCGCGAAATGTTAAATATTACCACAACGGTATTGAATATTGTCAAAACTCTGGATTCAGTTTTGACAGGCGTCCTGAGCGTCGCCACTAATGTACACGCGTCCATCTATAAGTTTTCTAATTAGACACATCAACCACATAATCACAGAATGCACTCAATTTTAATTGGATTTGGTTTTGTCGGTGAATTTTAATAACTGGGAAGGGGGTTCATTAGAGTGCTAGCTAGGACTTGTCTGTCGTATTTACGCTTCGAGAAAATCAGCAGCTTTTTCTCGCTCATTATGTCACCAACGCAGTAGAACTTTCCTCCAAGAATGTTATTATCCATTCTCTTGTGTTAATTAATTCCATTTCCCCCTCGCAAAAGCTAACGAAACTCCTCCACAACGAAGGGAAGGGGGAGAGAAGGACTGACGCAAGAGTAAGTGGTATATATTCAACTCACAAAGTTATTATTCAACAGGAAACTCGATATTAGAGACACTTGGCAAATTTTACTCGTACACTCTTCAAGAAAATACGAAGCCTCCATCTTCCCAACATGTCTAACCAGGAAAAGCACTTTTAAGACAAATCTGATGAGTTATATTCACTAGGTTTATCTTTTGTTAATGGTATATGAATTATTATAATGAAAGCCTATTACATGCATTCTCTACTACATATAGTAAGGGAAGTATTCTATTCCGCCCCCCCCCCAAAAAAAAAAAATTTGATATCGAGATTTCATCGTAAATACATCTCTTCAGAAAAAGGTCCGAGTGTGTGTTCATGTGATAAATAATGCGACGCCGGGCTCGGCGCACAACACGGGACGGACGGCGCAAAGCTGCACGTACAACTGTTTGCATGTAAGTGGCTAACAACAATGCAAGCGTGTGCACAAAAGGGGCTTTCTCCAGAACGTTCAAGAAAGATCTGGCGCGTGATCGCCGGCGTATATGTAGAAGTCAAGAAAGGTCCGTGTGACGTCATCCCCACTATATAAGGAGGCCAGGAAACAGCAATGAGTTACATTTTACGGTTACAGAAATGACTCGATCAGTGTGGCAGTGTGATCAAGACAGCTGTGCGTGTGTGTCGTCGTGAAAGATACGTCGAGCGTCGTAATGAAAATTCTACGAGCAATAATTCTACGGACGAATTTTGTCGTATTCTTCTTATTTGAGTTCACCATCCTCCAAGGGTGAGACATGAATATTTTTTAAGAAAATACCCTAACACCTCAGGCTACCCTTTACATGGAACATTTTTTGAAAATTTTTATTTTCTCAAAATAACTAACGATTTTTATTAAAATAGTATACTTTTAGATATTGTTATGAAAAATGAAATGTATATTTTGAATTTTCTGAGAATGTCCTCAGAGGCCCTCTTCAGTCTTCATGACTTTTTGCACATCTGGCAAACCGTAAGTGGAGTGGAGTGGAGTGTGGGGTTTAAGGGCCCGTCGACAGCTGGGTCATTTGGGCCCCGGCAAACCGTAAGAGACAGACAAAATCTTAGTATACAAAAATATATATCTTTTGAGACACCTAATATCTGTTTAAGCCTTTTTATGAGCAATTTTTTGTTATTTGTTTGAATTTTGCAATACGTGTACTTTTCTTAAATGACCAGTCATTTATTTTTTATCTGTAGGCCATGCTAAGAAAACCAAATTTCAAAGAAATTACATGACGACCAGCTTTAAAAGATTTGACTACCGCTTAAGACCAACTACTAGTATATTGCCATAGATTTTTTTTTTTTTTTTTTTTTTTTTTTTTTTTTGCACTAAGCAGAAAATCAGAAATCAGATAATTTTTGCAAATGTTTATCCTTATTAACACGATGTAGATAGAGAAGTAAGTGTAAGAACAGGTTGAACAAGAGCAGAGAAAGCCATGTGAGTACAACTTCTGATGTTTTCTTAACTTTACTACACACATCTTCACATAACGTTATTACATAATTCCAAACAACGCTAGAGAGAGAAGCAAATGCTCGTTGAACTCGATGTCTGCCAGTTGCGTCATTAAAAATAAACCTGTAGCAGAAACCCTCTGCAATAAAAGGACGCTTTTCTCTGCATTACGTGCCTACATGACGAAATGCCCAGAAACATCCTCTCTCGCTTACTTCTGGTCGCCATGACAACATTACAGAAACATCAAATGACTGACGCAAATCAACTGCTCTCAAGAACTTCGTTCCAAATTTTTTAAATGAACGTTTTCTTTTTTCCTTTCTGTCAGATTAAAAGTGTTAGTTTTCACAAAAGTTGAGTGTCATTATAAAGTGTAAGTTGGTGGCAGGCAGCCCCTTCGCGTTTAAGTGACAAATCGAGGAACAAAACCCTTCCAAACTTCCTCTTTCTCACACACGTATTAACACCGTCTGCATAAATTAATTTTCCAGTTCACAAGACTACCGGCGAGGTTTAAAAATTATTTTGTTCACCCTCCCCAATGTTAGAGGGAGGGGCGGCTGGGAGACAGTGTTACCAACATTAATTTCCTGTGACTGACAGCAGCGTACACAGTTCTTTCAAAAATGCAAATCCTGAAGTGGGTGTCACCTAAATCTGCCCGACACTTATTTTTTGCTTGTAAAAATATTTCCACAAAACGTATAGCTTGTGTCAGGAAGCACAACTCTTAAAGGGCAGATTGGGGTTACAACTTGTCACACAAAGACGAAATGTTGTTTCTAAAATATTCTCTAATGAAAAGTGATGCTAAAAAATATCATATTTAAAAATAAATGTAACAATATTTTGACAGTGAAATTTCAGCTCTATTTTTTAACTGTCGAAAAAACGTTATCTGTAATTCCACTTATGCTATAGAGATTCAAGTATATTTTTACTATAAAGGTAACTAGAAGTTTTGAAATTGACAAGTTCGTACATAAAGGCGTTAAATTATAGAACGTCAAGTTCGGCGCACAGCAAAGGACGGAGGGGGCTAAACTACTTTGCACCCTATGCGGTGTCGGCGAACGGGCAAAGACGTTCAAGGTCGCGTTGCCTCGCGCGTCTACTGTGACTGTCAACAATCGAAGCGGCAGAAACAAAAGGGATTTCGAGAATGTTCGCGAGACTCCTAGCTGCGTCATTTCCGGCGTGTGTGTGGAACTCGAGAAAGATCCGTGTGACGTCATTCCCAGTATATAAGAAGGCCAGAGAAGAGCAGCCGGGCTTCATGTACCAGCACCAGGCGAAAACGTATTTTTAAGTTTAAAAATGTTTGGAACTTGAACTGAAGGAGGCAGAGAAACCCAGAGTTATTTCGAAAAGAAGATATATTTTGAGCCTTGAGCTAAAACATTACACCAAAAGGGTAGAATGAGACTAATAAAGGCAATGCCATAGGCGGAATTTGAACCACGGATCTCCAATTTCTCGCGTCACATTGCCATGATACCTCTCAGAGTAGCCGGACAGAGATCGGAGGGTCTGTGGTTCAAATCCCGGTAATTGCATTGAATTTTTCAGTCTCACTCTGCCCTTTCCAACCTTTTCCTACACACGGATATTGTTTGGAAGAAGAATTAACTGTAGTAGACCAAAAGTTAAAGTTTTTCGTTGCAAAATACTTTTTAGCGACGTAACAAAGAATAAATAAAGTTGATAATTTCTACGGTTTATTAGAGAAAAATTAATGAAATTTAGATTGTAACATGTTTGCATCACAGTTCACTTGTGGTATCAATTTTTAAAGCGTTGGTATAATTAGTTCACTATCTCAAATGTTCATTAATCCATATCCTTAAAAATCTGTATTAGCCTAACTTAAAAGTTTAAAGAGTAACAACATCATGTGTTTCGGTAAAAATTCCCTGTATAGTCATTGCACTTAAAGGAAGCTATAGAAATTAAAAAAAAAAAAAAAAAGTGACCCGACTTACTGAAGGTAAAAAAATTACCTGAACATTTTTAAAATTAGTGAGAAGAATGTCCAACTGCAAATGACGATCTACGCTTCAACATTACAGAATGAGTTAAATTGATTTCAGAGGAAAATAACGGGCATTCTTTTTGTTTTGGTTCCGACCTCTCCGCCCCCCCCCCCCCACCCTATCCTGCGACAATTTGGTTCTCAAGGGGTCTACGGTTTGACCAAATATTTACACAGAATCCAGAGCAGCGTTTTATTGGAATCCCTAGGGGATCAACGGGGACACGCTACAACCTATAAAATATACAGCGAGGGGAAACATGGCAACGTTTCCGACTGCCAGCCACGTCACTTTGTGATGGAAAAACGGTATAAGTGCAACTGCTCCTGACAGCTCGATGGATGAAGCTGTTACCAGTATTCTCTCTATGAAAGATGAATGGCAGCTATATTTGTACACTTCTAATATGACATCTACTTAGTGTATTAAATGTAATTTAGAGAGATTTTACTAACGATGATTCTATAGATACATAAATAGCTATTAAGATGTACTTTTAGCGTTATCAAATCGAAATAGGTGGCGGAGAAAATTAACAGATAGCGACACCTTCGTAACAATTTCCCTTTCAACACAACCGTTGGTAAAGGGAAGTATAGTATTCACCCAAAATTTCTGAACAGCAGAACTCAAAAACGAAAAATCTGCTAAATATCAATATGTTGAGGCAGTATTTTGTGTAAGCCAATTGTATTCCAATTGTACAAAACGGAGGCAGCAAAAGTCCCCTTGAAATGGTTCTGTGAGAATAGAGGCAGCATAGGCTAACTTCTTTTGTTTTAACATTGAACGAACAGGAGAAAAAATGGACGCTGATCGATAGTTTAATTACGGAATATGTTAAATACCCATTGTGTTGTAAAAGGAATAGTGATTTATATGTGATGCTCATAAATGGAACTGTTTTGCAAGTGATGTTAATTGAATTCAACCATCTGTGATGAATTAAAGTAAGTGAAACATGTTATATGCTCGTTAGCTGTGCTTAGCCATTCTTTATGTATGTATGTATGACGAAATCCGCCATTGTTTAGCGAGAAATTTTGTAAAAGGAATCATATATAACCTGGCAATTCATAGGTGGTAAGATGTTTTAGATATTCTGGGAAGTGATCTTAATTTATTAGCAATTACATTACATCCGTGCTACCTCTGAGATTAACAATTTAAGAGCTCTCAAGCTCTCCGAGAGAGGCAAAAGTTTCGCTATGGCTTTCATATGCAAATATCCCGTTACATCTGGTACGCTAAAGACGAATTCGAAACATAAAATTCTTGTTGCAATGTTGTAGGATGCAACATGATGTTCAAGAAAATCGTCTGCCCCATACTACACTTCACATGGAAAATTGTATTATATTTTCATTTTCTCAAAAACGGATCTATCTTGAATAGAGTATATTATTATGGTGGTGCTTGCACCAGATGTGACGTAGGTGAACGTCATTTAGCGTCTACACTAGAGGGGTGATCGACTAGGACTGGAAGGGTAGTGCAGGTTGGGGTATTTTCAAAAGTGGCTGGGAATCTACAGAAACATATGTAAATCTGGTAGAAAGAAGGTGTAATCTACATCTACAAGTTTAAACTAGAGTACTTGTGAGAAGAGAATAGGGGTGTCAGTACTAGCATTTGGTTTTATCTTTTTAAGGAAGTTGCCGGCGTCCGGAATCCCATTCTTAAGCCAGTTGTGAGACCTTTAAAGATCAGATTGTCGCACGATTCATCCTACACTGCAATTGACTCTCTGCTAACTTAAAATTCGGTAAATATAAGATACCAGCTCACAAAGCAGCTGAGTGAAGCCTTTGTCAGCTAAGCTGATCGTATATGTACGTCGGGAGAGCATAATTACCAAGGAATCGCAAAATCTGTTCCTGCAACATAACTTGCACGTATGATAACATGAAACCGCATGCTCAATAAATTCTGTCCCCGATATCTCAATTCTATAAATTCATTATTCAGAAGCTTACAAAAACACAATCGTCACAATATAATTGGTATATTACCAAGAGTAACAAACTATCTTCAGTTTACTTTGAAGAGCTTTTCGAGTTTCCTTTATTTGGTTGAATTTTGTATAACGAGAAAGTGTTAAAAGATAAAGGAATCTTTTTTAAGGAAGGAAAAAGGTAGATTGCTTTAATATAAAAATGTATGTATATAAAATATAACATAGTTCCTATTGTTAGCCGTTTACGAAATACGTATTCCACGATGCCAGTTTAGGCCATTCCTAAGTGCCACTAGGAGAACACTTGACAGTGATTCGCCCCCTCTCCACTCCCTTTCTTTCCATGAGGTATTGGAATGGAGGGAGATATCTCGCCACTGCGACCCGGTATATTGCAGCTACCACCCCGCGTGAGGGAGAGATGAGGTGAAGGGAGACCACAATCTGGGGAGAGCCATAGAGACGTGCGCAGGTGCCTTTTTCATGCCATAGGAAGACTTTGTTAGCACAAATAGACATTTGAATGATGTTTCAGTATGTTGTAACCTCCCTGATTAATTGAAAACAATTCCTAGGTAATTTAATTTGTTAATGTAAGTGTTAGGCCAGTGTTACTGTTTTAGTATTGCCTATATCCATTCATCAGACAATAAATCAACGTTTTAAGATATAAAAGTCTTATCCTTCCACTACCCTGCTCAATGATTTATTTCTTATAATCCGTAAAAGTTCTGACTGGTCTTTTAAATGCTTTTCTCACTATCAGCTCTTTATTTCTATCTAACCATTTCTTATAAAGTTTCCTCCATTCAAATAATAAATTTTCTTATTTTCCCTAACATGACCACCTGCATAGCGAAGTGATACCACGCCTGTCTCTGGAGCGGAGGAACCAGGTTCGATCCCCAGTAGCGCCTTGGGGATTTTTCCCCTGATGGCGGGGTGCATTCAGCCTCGTTAGGTCCCGGAGGGGCCAATTGAATAGCTGTTTGATAAAGAAGTAGCGGCCCCAGATCATGAAGGCCGCATAACCGGCCGGGGGCGCTGACCACGTCCCACCCTCTAGTACTGCACCCCACTCACGATGCCTGTAGTGGGCAGAGGTGGGAGAAGCAGCGGCCGGGCGGTAAGCCTTGGCCGTAAAGGCTGTAGCGCTTCATTCCTCAATTTCCATATTCTCAAAAAATTCCTTCCCTTTCTTTCTTGTCAGAAACATTAAGATACAACTACCTCTGTAATGTAATTCAGATTTCCGTTCAATTCCTAAGCAAAAATATATCGCGGATAACATAGTGAGGACAGAGGAATCACATTTCACATGAACAGTATAATATGGTGTGAATGTCCACTTAAGTTTTTAATTAACCTAACGAATTCGCTCTTGTGAATTGTTAATATTACACTATATTGTGATACTACACTGTCGCTTTGAAATGACAAAATATACTTAATTAGTGAATGTTAGGGCGCACACACACACACACACACACACACACACACACACACACACACACACACACACACACACACACACACACACACATAAGGTTGACCCTATAAAGTATTACGAATATCTCTTAAATAAGCAGATAAACCAAATGCCAAGAATTGCAGATCTTAACAACAAGGAGTCTTACAAATTATGATACGGAAAATACATTCATGGTACGCTTTATGGAGCCACGGGGTCCAAATCCAGAATTTTAAATGAAACCATTTTAATTTGTTATATATTCTGGTTTCCTACAATAAACAAAGCAACTTTTACTAAAACATTTTTTTCCTCAAATGAATTGCTGAGCAGTTATGAGATGTGTTTATTCAAAACATCTCCTGCACGAACTCGGGGAGATAATCGAGTACCAGATGAAAGAACATGGATATCTGGTTTCAAAGTCTTTTGACACCCTTGGAGTACTTTTTATGGGGACATACAAAACAGAAAAGTCATGTTTTAAGCACCCACAACCAAAGCGGTTATGAAACTTGAAATAACTTATCGCACTGTTAACCCTTGTATGTCATTAACATTTCCAAAAGAATTACCGAATGTTTAGATGTTAATAGAAGCAACCTTGAACATTTAATATAGTAATATAAATTAATCACCTCAGTAATTCTTTACTTATTTCTTTATTTTCTAGTAATTTATGGGTACTTCAAACGGGAGATCCGGTTTCGGCTTCCGGTAGGCGTGGGAATTTTCTCTCACTGGAAGACCTGGTCCGGGGTGCACTCAGCCTTGTTAGGTCTCTGAGGGGCCTACACATGCAAGACTTTATACTTGACATGCCACAATGCAGCTCTTATGCGCCACTGTAATGGACTTCATTATATCCATCTCTTCATAATGATACCGCTATCCATCAATCAAAAGTGCACCTGTTCATATTACCTGGCAAACCCATGAAGCGTATCGGAAATAATGTGAAACTGTCCAGTTGTTTACGCGAGTTTATTGCATAAACATGGCTAGACGGTGTGCGTACACTCTGTTCAGATACAATCATATCTCCAGGACACCAATGTCTCATATATCGGCAGGCGCGAGAGATCATCTAGTTGTTTTATCACTAGACATGGGAGAAAATGTCACAAGGACGTTACGTTGACTACGCATCGACCGTAGAGTGCGGCGGATGTTGTGATTGATTGGCATGTAAACAAAAGAGGTAGGAAGGTCACAGTCAATAACACACCGTGCACTTCACGCCACAGTTCCACTTTGTCATTAGAAGAGACTGCACACTCTGGCATTCGACCTCGCCCCCCCCCTTATGACGTAAAGGTTCAATAGTTCAGTTATGCTAACGCTGAGATCATTACCACTGAGAATTTCCCCCATGTCTGTTTATCACTGACTATACGCCAAGTTACTATTATTTCGCTCTTCTAGTAAACAAGATAAGCGTTCATGGGGCTCGACAGCCAAGGTCGATACGCCTCAACGCTTTCCCAGGTAGTAACAATACTGCCATCCAGCAACCAAAGATGCACCCGTTCATATCGACACTGCTAACCACCAATCAAAATATCCCATGTCGCAATCACTACTTTGTCGTCTGCTCACATTCCCATAGCTGAAAGCGAAACTATCAATTCTCGTATAAAGAAATTGTATACGAAAGGAAGTTTAATTATTAATGTTGTACATAACTTTTTTAAAGGTTTTGGCTTGTAGATATACTCTGTACATTATATCAATAATTTCGCAGTTGAAGGTGCAACTATCGATTTTCGTGTGTACAATCTAATAACAAATACATGATTTAAATGTCAGACACCAGTAACAGTAACATGCAGCATAGAATATTAAATACAACTGTTATAAACTTCGACATGGTCGAGCAGAAATAGATCTATGAAACTTGAGTATGATGTCAATTAAAATGTTCATATTACTATTGTGAAAATTGCTCCTTTCGTTTTATAGAACAACGTGTATATCTATTGCTGCCCTTTTGCACTCGTCGCATATGTTATTATACTTTTTGTTAATTATACTTTCATCAAAGTTGTTTAAATTTTTGTTAGAATACTTTAACGATAAGATTTGCTTTTCTGAATAACTCAATCCTCTCGATCTTGTACATTACCATACTAACCAAGCCAATGGGTTACATGGGCCATTTTTACATTACTCTTAGAGAGTTTCCTTTTCCAATATAACTGCCAACGATGGTTGGTTTTTTTCAATATACAAATACTTGAACTTGAGCGAAATATGTATATATAGAAAAAGGAAACATCATATTATCTGCGTGCGTTTGAAAATGTTTTGACCAGCGGAGTACAGAAATAAACGAAGTCAAATCTCAGAGAGCAAAGTAAAACTTTGCAGACAAGACAATGTTGAACATTCCCTGTCCCTTTCTGTAGCCGTACAAGACAGACAAAGTCAAAGCAAACATGAAAGGAACCTATATTTTTCCGTTATTAAATTATCATACCTGTTGTTTCCGAGCGAAATTTCCTCCCTTGTTTAAATAAAAACGGGAAAAAATCAACAGCATGTTAAATTTGTGCTTCCCTCAAAGAAGTAAAATACAAAGCAAAAACCGTACACATTAAATTAAGTACTTCTTTTTAGATTTCCTGAAGCCATCATGAAATAAAGGAAATGAAATGCAAACGCAATTTTTTCTCTCTTTATTTGTTGATATCATTGGAAATACAAGAGAGTAATATTTCAAATATGGATGGTAGTCTCCATCAGTTAAAGTTGGTACAAAAGGAAAACAAACCATGGTTAAGGTAAATGGAAATTACCTCAGACTCACTGTTGAAAAATATACCTTTATATACTGCATAACGAAGATAACAGGAGGAAAAACAAGGAAATATCCAGGCGTACAGGTTTTCTGTATTGATGTAATAAGAGTTAAAGTTTAAAATAAAACTCAAGGTGTATGATATTTCCTCTTGTTTGTCAAAATAAAGCTAACTTTTTACAGTCTAATAAATATTATAGGAATTGTTAAATATGTTCCACAAATAAAATGTTAGAAGTTATATAACTAATAATTACTGCTATCTACTATTATGAGTATAATAATCAGTGATGCCTTAAAACATACTTGCTAGGCAACAAAAGCTATATTTCACATTCTAAGAAAACACAAATGCACTATCAAAACATAAAATACGCGTTCAACAAACCGTAAAATACACTTTAATGGTGATAACCGATATTTTATTTTTATTAATAAAATATGCATTAAAACAAAACCTTCTCCCCTTAACGATAGTTATTGTAATATTACAACCATTACAATTTATAATACTTATTGGAGGAACATTTTCCCTATCATCAAATGTATTGTCTTCATTTACGCTCGCTTCATTACCCAACATCAGTCCTTGAATTTCATACAATTACACAAATAAACTTTCCTTGGCTTCTCTGGAAGTATGGTAATAGTTGCATTTTGAACTGCTTGCAAAGTTGTTCCTGATGAAACATGGAAATCGGCTTCTTCACTTATGTTTACTTTAAATTCACATCGAAACTAGCACCCAAAATTATACAATATAACAATGTGTGTTAATGTATTGGATCGTTGTTTTTTCCAAAGCACACATTACTCTTTCTCTAAGTCGTTTCCGCAATAAATAAATTTCATTAAATTTACTGAATATACTAAAACACTCTTAACTTAGATAAAATATTCTACACAATATCTTACAAAATTAGGATTAGTAATTCGTGGCTCTTAGAACACTCACTCACTTCGGTGGAACTATAACTTGAGTCTCTCGTTACCAAATCTCTAGTTTTGTAAGTAGTGCTCTAAATATCTTAGTTGTGCTGTTTATAATTAAATTACAGTTATGAGAAGTATCAGATCACAGCATGTTAAGTTTAAACTATAGTTGTAGGTTATACTTCATCTATAAACGTTAGTTTTTTGTGTATTTCAGTTTTACGTTCCTGGAACCCATCTTCAGTTTAGTTACAGTTTAATGTTATGTTGTAAGATGCTGGTTCCAGATGTGCATGGGGATACCAGGGAGATATTTCAGGAGTTGCCATTATTATGAAGTTGAAAAGGAACTTGAGAACCCAAAACTTCCTTAAATATACCCAACTACTTTCAGGAGTGGAACGATCATGACTATTAAAACAAATTCAGACATATAAACAAAGTCCTAACCTTATTACGTCAAATTCAAATTCGGATACGGAAATCAGCGAGATGTAAACTGCAATATTGGATTTTTGTTCATACACGTATGATCGGGCCCTAATGACCTAGTTGTCGACGGGCCCGTAAACCCCACTACTCACTCACTCACTACACGTATGAAGATGAAGCGTAGGACCATGTAATGCAACAATAATCCATGCATCACTTAAACACACAGTACAAGCTTAGATATAATACGAGCACTAATAAAATTGCCTTTCGTCTAGCCTTGCATACCTTCGAGAATAATACACTAAGCTTAAGTAGATAGACAAAGGAGTTTAGAAGAAAAATTTCTAGAATATCGGCATTCAAATAAATACTAATAAGTAACCTTGAGTAGTAGTGAACGGTCATGTTAATTTAATGTTAAACTGTCAAGCTTATTTTTCATCCCAAATGGCCATTATTCCGAAATATTAACATTTTTCTAAGCTAACAGGTCTACCAATAGCATTTAGTTACAGTGTAAGAACTAGAAGATTGGCAATCGAGCTTGTTACTGTAAATGCTACTATTTTTCATTGTAAATGGTTGCCTATCACCTTAATTTAACGTTTAATTTTCATCCCGAAAGACTATTATTTCAGAATACTTTAAATAAGCCAAGTTAACACGTGCACCAACAGCGTTTAACTGTGTTTTAAGAAGATTAACGATCGTCATATTTTCTTAGTTTTCAGGTAGACCAATACCATTACACTGTGATTTAATTTAATCAGAGGCTTATACAAAGACACCCACAGTTAAACTTTTGATTTGGTTTAAGTCAACTTACAATCAAACTAGGTTTATAATACCGGGTATTAATGAACGAACAGTCGAACGTGTTACGAATACTAACCAGTGCTACCAACAGTGGGAATGCGGAAATGTTTAACCTCATAATAAGCTAGAATCAGAACAAAATAGATAGCTCTTTCATTACTCATAACTGTCCATAACCTGTCCAGTATTTGAATGTGAATTGATTAAACATACAATTCAATGTCATAACATGTTAATCACTACGTAGGCTATCTATAGGATGTAGCACAACACCTTGGGCACTGCGACACAAGGAGCTCTATTCTAGCTACTAGCTTCCCAAGGAAGAGATGAAATGAAGGAACCACAAGAGGCTGGAGGCTGCAGGTTACAGAGAAGCGCGGTAGTCAAGTTCCTGCTTCATAGACCCGTACCACTAGAGCACAATGAAACTCCCGCCTACAAAGCAGCGCTTTAGGAATACTCTTTCCTTTGAGCAAGCTACCGTACCATCTGTCCGGCACCGCCAAAGCGACGAAAACTAGAAATACATTTAAATGAAACGAAATTAAAGAGAAAGTAAATCCTGATAAATGGCAACTACTCCAGCATTCTCTAGAAATCAAAGTAAACCAAGGCCAGATTAGATGGTCTGTGAGAATCGAATCCGGACCTCGCGAATTCCTTGTTATTTATGTGAGTTTTGAAGAACTTATGCTTCTGTCAAATAGAACATCGTTATTCATTTTTATATGTTAAGTGTGCCAAGAGAACAGAATTTGAAAGCTTTAAAATATTTGACCATTGCTCAAAGCATACTGTACTCCCATCTTCTCCTTGCATCTACAAGGAAATAAGCAATAATTTCTGAAAATGTTTATCTCAAATAACACGAAGAAGATAAAGGAGAAGGAGATTGTAAAAATGGTTAGTAGAAGGGTAGAGAAACTCATGTGAGAACAGCACGTCAGATTTTTTAAGTTTAATGTCGTTTAATCTGGTAGGTCATTTCGAACGAGATTGAATGAAATGATGCTCAAATCAGCTCGGCGCGTATAGTTATTGGATATTCGTCTTCTCAACATAAGGCAAAAAACAAGTAGAAACCCTGATACGGATAATTCAACCTTACCAAGATTCGAACTCGGTACCTCATAAGCTGACGCGCTACCACCACACCACATAGGCGGGAGACTTGACTGCAGTATTCGTAGAAACTGTCACGAAACTAAAGAAATTACCAACAACTTCTTTTATAAACAATAAAACTATCTATCTATTCTGTCTTCTTTTCTTAAGTATTAAGTCTTTTTCTTATCTTTTTTCTCTTTCGTGAACCAACAAAATTAATTTGCAAATTAATTTGCTGTGTACATCTTTTGAAGATAAGACAGCGCTTTGGAATTAAGTTCTAACGAGGTCGAACATGTGTTACAAACAGAAAATGGGAGAGAAAGAGGGGAAAGAGCAAGAGGAAATGGGATGTTCATTTTCCAGAGTAGAATAAATGGAATTGAACGAAGATAACTATCAGAAGAGAAGGAGTAGAATTAATGAACAAGCAAGATTGATACTTGCGTTAATGGAGACGATTTTACTCTTTTATCTCATTACGTTTTCTTCTTCCCTTCCTTTCACTGGCCGCGTTTTAAGAAATACGAACACGAGTACAAGAGAACTAAAATGTCTTGGGCTAGTTGCTGACAAAGATACCTTTATCCTGAAACTTAACCTCTAACAAAAAGTAATTTTATATTTCATTCATAGAGTATGCACAGGTGAAATTTGGTCAAAGATTTGAAAAAAAGGAACAATTAGCTTTTATGTAAACAATTTTTATGTCAAGGTAGTTTGGAGCGAAGAATTTTCTTAAAAAACTTGGTTTCATATATTTGAAAAATGCTGAATTTAAATACGAATTTTGGAATTTCACCAAAAAAAATAACTCTGAAGACTCAATATCAACAATATAAGTTTTTTCCGAGTAAACAGTAATTTACAAAATAAAAATATATTTCGTGTCGCATCCTTGAGTTACTACAATACTTACCAATGCATATTTTACCAAAATACACTGTCCTAGAATTATTTTATCCAGCAGCTTATGTTTCTCAAAATAATTATGTAAATGTCATTATTTATAAAGGAGCTATGATTTTTTTCAGTTTTAGAAAAACAGCTAAAAATATCATTTTTAAATCTTTGTGGAGATGTGACCATGAAAACATGGAATATCAATTTTGTTTTTCTCTGAAGGGGAAGATATATGTGTGAGGAATATTTATAAATATGACATTGTTGTTATATACTGCTTATCAACAATTGGCGTTATGTTTAAAACTTTAAAACAAGTTGGACAAAAAGGGTTTAAATTAGCACTATTTGGAAATGTATTCAACCCCATGATGAAAGGGCCAGCGAAGCGAAGTGGTATTCCAATGGTGGCATCGCCCCAGTAAGATAGAACTATGGCAGTTATATCCATATGAGATTGGAAGGTAGAGGATTAGCTGCCCCCAGGCCGAAAAACCACCGACAACTTCTAGAGAAATCCAAACCTTGGAACAATATTACCATGCAGGAGTGTAGGAATCTTTTGAACAGTATGCCCAAAAGAGTAAAACTGTGTTTGAAAGTCAAAAGAGGCCCACTAAAGTATAAAATCATCTGCAATGAATGTTTGAAGCAATAAATGTATAATGATGTATGTTATGTGTTCTTTGAAGAGAAGTTTTCAAAATATAGTTGTATGCCCTTAAACGTTTGGTAGCATCAGTATGCTGTTCACAGCCAGACAGATACCCAAATGTTGTTTTCAGTGAAATCTCCATATCGAAATTTTGGGTGGAATATAATAATACTCTATATTCTATAAAAAGTAATATATTAAACGATGTTAAGAGTTGTCCGTTTGTCTACAGCATGATTAAGAACTTGCTTAAACAAAAGAAAGGAAACCGAAAGAACAATTTGGAAATAAAGCCGTCATGGTAGTTGAAATGTACCCTTCTTCAGCACGTGTTCATTTACTATCAGTTTTAATCTCTGTCAGATTGGCCACATTGATCGCAGGTGTCCGTTGTTTTCTAGAGCGAGCGGGCGGCTGTCGACTGTTTTTCCACGGAGCCAGCCAATTTGTTAGGCAGCTCATGAAAGACAGCGCCGTACGCGGTGAGGGAACACCAAATTGCTATCGAAGCAAGTTATGCAGCCACAACGGAAGGATTTACTTCCCACAAAATTGCTTGTTGTCTCAAGTGCAGCAATATATTTGAACGCGGAGCGCTGTTCTGATTAAGTCTGCGTTAGGTTCCCTTGTTATCTGGAAACTAGGCACCTACAAGTAAACTATTACTCGATTAGTTAAACCATCGAGACCATGTTGTGGTGCAGATGCAGGAATAAGTTGGTACTACTGGAGGAAGTATTTCCTGTAACAGGAACACCAGAGAGAACGATGAGAATTGCAAAGGAAACATGGAAAAGTTTTAATTTTACTTTTCCTATCATTACCTATGGCAAGAAGTGCTCCATTCCATCCAAAAATTCGATAGATATTGAAGTTTCACAGGAAATATGATTCAGGTCCACTATTACCGAATGAGGTGGCGATACGACAACGTGGGCGACTCGCATTCAGGAGGTCTCGGGTTCGATCTCCAGCAACCACGAACTCAGATATGGGTTTCTCAGTTTTCCCCTTGTCACTTAAGTAAATGCAGTTCCCAATAATTCAATATGGCCGACATTACATTAAACCGCAGTCGACATTTTACCAAAAAGCAGTACTGCCAACCTACATAATAAAACCATTACTTCTAACCTCAAATATCACATGCTTTCCAACATAATAATGCTTGAAAATCCTTACCAGACAATACATGATGAATCTACTCATTTTCGGCAAATCTTGTTCTGCAGTAACACGGTTGGATAAAATCACTTCCGAACGCTAAATATCGTAATATTGTATATTTTGTGCTCTTCTGTGTTGCGAACACAAAAATAACAACAGTAACTATAACTGCATAGGCAAGTGGTGTTGGGAGATGGCACGGATGCTTGCGCATTATAACTGCTGCTCTCAGTGCTAGGTGGCGTTTGGTGGTCCGCCGATATCCGTCGGGTTGGGAGGGGGGGGTCGCTTGTGCGACACCTGACCCAGTGGCTGCTCGGAGTGGCATGGCGTCGAGATACAGGGATCTCACCACTTGTTAGGGACTTCCGCGCGTCTCTGTGCCCGTCTAGCTGCAACCCTGAGACACCCTGCGATTCCCTGCCTCCTGCGGGGTGTCAGCCACACCGATGCGCGCGGTGTCCCAGTCTGTGTATACCCTTTCACCCTTTACCCTTAACCTTTAGGTCCACCATTTAACATTTAAAGATGCGCCAGGAACAGTTAAAGAAATATCCTCCCCCAAACCACTCTTAAAATGGATATACATAAACTGTTGATCAAAATAATGAAGTCTTTGAATTCCTAGTTAGTGGTATGAGTACACTGATTTCACGCGATGGTAGATTCAAATATGACAAATAAAAGTCCAATAACAAATTCATCTATCTTGACAGATAAAGGACATAATTGAACATATCCCCAGTCTGCAAAAGAGTAGAAATGAGCAAGCGAATGTTTTGTTTACTAATCGGCTTCCGCCACCATGCATGCATTTACACCTACGGTGAGTGAAAGTCCAAAACAGGCCAGGGCTCAAAAATTGGTTTCGCCCCGTGTGTGTGTTTATCAGCTACCGCGAATAAAGAGGGGGGGGGGGGGTAGTTGTTTGTTTTCTGAGAAGTCATTAAGAGCCTTGAGCAGGTGGTCTTTACTGTCAACATTTTTTACCCTCCCCTCTACACCACATCAATGTTGCGCGCTTATTGCGAAGCATATGTTCACTAATTTATTCCAATAGGTACACTGGAATTAAATTATATTGGGCTAAATTACTCATTTTAGCAATAAATTGAAAAAATTAATAACTCATCTTTTGAAGCGAACTCCCTCCCCCCCCCCTCTCTCTCTCTCTCTCTCTCTCTCTCTCTCTCTCTCTCTCTCCATGCTAACTGCAGAACTAAAGGACACAAGAGTGGTGACATATGGACAAACAAACATTCGACCAATTTTACTTTTATTTATGGAAGCATGCACTATGGAGGAAAATGGTAGAGGAACTTTTGTTTCAGTTTAACGTCAAGATGTCACAGTTAAAGTCTGCGCGCTCATACCTCTAACACATCATTTTTGAACAACTGATGGACACAGACTGTTAGAAAATTTTCACTTAACCACACCTAGCAACAGATATCAAACCTACATAAAGAAGTTAAATATTTTCTGACGAAAATTATTAAAAGAAAATCGTATATTTGATAAATTGGGTCTTAACTATAATAAACTATTATTGGAACTGACGAACATCGTATAGATTGTAAAATGTACGCAATAATTATTTGAAATATAATAGTTTAAGATGAAAATAATTACGGAATAACTTCAACAAAAATCGAGAGCTTTTATACCTTGCTTAATTGAAATAAAACCAAATATTGTAAACATCGGTGATTAGTCTAAAATGTAATCGGCGTGAACAAAAACAATTCATAAGAGAAAACCACATCATTTTTGAACGACTTCCCTGCACCCGTAACGCGGCTGCAAATATCTTACACCTATTTGTCAAATCATTTTTAGGATTCTTTACTTTCTTCTTATTCGATCTGTCCCCGCACTCCCCCCCCCCCCCACCTGTTGAGATTCAAGTCGTAACAATTTTCGAAGAGATGTTTGTGGGCCTCGGCATAGCTACAGTCATCAAGCTGTAAGACTCTGTCATTTGTGTCATCTTCAAAGGGTCGTAGTAACTGATAGATGTGAAGTTTATTAATCATTCATCGTTTTAAATTATTTGTAACCAACTTTATTCTTCCAAAATACTTCGCACTTAAATATCAACATACATTATTTCATATTTCTTATGCAATATCTTTCTTACCGGTCACTGTTTATGAAACATCTGAAGCACGACTTCTCAATGGCTATATTTTGCATTTTATTATGCGGGCTTAGAAAAGAAGCTGCCTTAGCTATATTGGTTCCCCAATCTAGATGTTGATACATTCAGGGAATTTCAAAAACTTTACTTTTGATGAAAACTCCATGTCGAACGTTTGGGTGGAATAGATTAAATCTACAGATAAGTGATAGAGAAAGTAAAAAATTTGATGTGTTACACTCACATGACTTTCTCTACTCTTGCACTAACTAATCTTACAAACTCATTCCTCTATCTTCTTCTTGTAAGTTGAGATAAACATTTGAAGAACTCTTATTGCTTATTTCCTTGTAGTTGCAAGGGGAATATGTGAATACAATAAGATTTGAGAGATAGTCAAATCGTTTAAAGCTGGTTAATACATGAAGGGTTTGAAATTCCGTTCTCTTTGAACGGCTAAGACACAAAAAATAAAACTATCTTCATTTGAGGAACGTATAAGTATTGCAAAAATCACACAAATAACAAGGAATATCTTCGAAATGGTTCACTCTACAAAAAAAATTATTTGGACAGAAATTGTGTGTTTTAGCAAGATCTGCATTTTTATAAAGTAAGATTTGGTGAATGTCTTCAAAACATATTTCATTTGCCATAAAAATATCTCGAATATATGGCATTTTAATCAAAATCGTTAGACCCATTTTCGAGAGAACCAACATTTTCCATGTAAAGGGTAGTTTAGGGTTGAGCAATTCTTTTTCAAAATTTTCGTGTCACATCCTTAAAAATATTAAACTTAAATACCAACTTTGGACTTTTCGTTTTTGAGTCATGCTGTTCAAAGACTCACACACGCGCGGACCGTTTTCTGATTTTTTTTATTTTATTTATATATTTTTTCTTTCTTTCTACTCAGGGAGCGTGAAACATATACATATTTGTTGTGAAATCTCGACATATAATTTTTGGGTCGAATACAATACTTCCCCTACTTACTGAAGGAAGTAGAGAAAGTATAAAAGGATTGAAATACATACTAATCATCTTTCTAGGACTTTTAGACAGTGTAACGTTAATTAACTAAAAGTTATTTTTCACAACTCGTAAATTTTGTATTCCACACCAACTGAATGCTTTAAAATTCGAGGTCCAGTTAACAAGTAGAAAGACACAAAAGTAATAAAAATGAAGTAGGATATTCTCTTGTTAACGTGGTTGTTACATCCAAAAGGACTGTGCGACAATGCTGCCCGCATTTAAAGTGACATTGTTAGTTGTGACCAAATATGGCGACACTTCCACTTGTTAATGCACGTGTCCTTCTTCAGAACTCGTCTTGTGTACAAATGATACCTACACCAGCAAGTTCTTTATACAATCGGGCGCAGGTGTCACCGTGAAAATCGTTAGGAAAACAAGCACCTTACTTCTGAACTCAACTATACCATGTCAAACATCCATATCCTGTCTATAGAGACTAAACAGACATAGGTTACAAGAGTCGGTAGTACATATGTAAATGAGCATCATATCATCAACCTTCAAGATAGGCCTGTTTCGGCTCAGAAGGGATCCCAGCGTCTCCATGGTCCTCCAACTTCTCTTATACCAACTGGTTTGCACTGCAAGGTCTGCTTGGCAAGTTTCTCTTCTGGCATTCGAGAGATATGATCTTGCCACTTCAGTTTACACTCCCTTGTTTTGTCATTTAAGGAGAAACTTTTTATTTTTACTGTTATACTAATATTTGAAGTCTTCTGGGAAGTTTGATATAATTTATTGTTATACGTTAATTCTAAGTGAGTTAAAAATATGTATTCTTTGCGTATTTGACATTTAAAAATGGTTTGGTGCATCAATTTACAAAAGAAAATCTGGAACTTAGTTTATTGTTTAGAGGAATTTGAGTTCTATATGTTGGTGCACTTGGCGTTGTTGGTAAGGCTTTCAATATGGATGCTCCTTTATGTCCAAAATTGCTGATTTTAGTTTCTTGAGTTGTTTTTGTCAATTTATCGTGTATAAAATACTACAGATTCATTTTTATTAACGTGTTGGTATTTATAGTGTTATATTATATAACAGAAGGTGTTTAAAGATGACAAAACGAAACGGAGTGTTCAGAATACGTAAGTTTACTGGCAATCAGGCATAGAAGAAAGAATGTTGTGGAAGAAAGTATATATTGATAAACATTGTCTTCTATTCCTTTAAATTACTTATATTGCAATATTTGTGGTGATAAGTGGAAAATTGTTATATAGTGTTTTCAAAATTAAAATGGCATTTTCTAAAAACTACTTATTTTGCAGTAAATGTCCAATCAGGAACTATAAAAGACAGGGACATGCAATTTTTAGCACTTTTTTACAACGATATAGGATAGAAACAGACCCAACACAGACTGTTGTTAGTCCATTAAGTTGATAAAAAATTTAAATAGCAAGATTTAATCAAGGCTATTTTAAAAAAATCATAACTTTTTTACAATTTGTATTTTGTAATGAAAGTGGGTCGATTTATTTAGAAATACTGCCTATACACTGTAACAATTTCAAGTTTATATAAGTAGTATCTAGATAATGGGTCCCATTTCAAAAGCTATAGCGCTTTTCTAACATGGACTTATAGATAAAATGTGATCACATGGTACATATCTATCCTCCGGCGAGCTTGTGACGTTATTTTTATACCTGTTTACTACGCTATTATTGTTTTAACTTCAGATAAATACGTGCAAAAATATTTAACATGCTAAAATTACATCATTTTCTCTACTCACTATGTATTTTATATACATTCTAAAAAGTATTCTTACCAAAACTTACTTTTATATCTATGTCATGATATTTAGAGATAAAGGTTTGCTGTTCATTTTAGGTAAAAGAGTAATAGATGAGGTTGAATCGATATTCATATCTGTAAGAAAATCCACTGTTTAAATAATCTCAAGAAACAAAAGAATACACTTGAAAAAGCGAAAATAAAAGTATGTATTCGAACATTTTAACCAATAGAGAAAACACTGGACATGGTTAAAATCTTGTGAATAAATTATGTTTTAGTGAGATCCTCACTTTTAGTAAAGAAAGTTTTTCTATGTCTTATGGTTTACCAATTAATCAGAAGTATACAAAGTCATTCAGAATGAAAAGGACTTCACAGATTCTTCAAAGAAAATTCCATATAAGCAGTTTAGTTTTCATGCAAATATCTGAAACATGCAGTATTTTATTCAAAATCATTTCAGTCGTTTTATAAAAATACAAAAATAACGAAAATAGTAGCAAAGTGAGTGAGTAATGAATGGGTGAGTGAGTGTGTGAGTGAATAAGTAGGGTTTAAGGGCCCGTCGACAGAAATAGTAGTTTGAGATGGACGGGTGTTCTTGAAAATCTTAGTACTTGATTACTAGACTTGAAAGAAGCTCAATTTAATTACATAAGTGTCAACAGCATCAGCAAAAAATAAAAAAAATAAAAAAATAAAAACTGATTAAAAGTTTTCATTCTTAAATTTGGCACATATTTAGAATGCCAGTAAAATATTTTAGAATTGAAAAAATGTGGTGTTTTATCAAAAATTATCCTTTTTATTGGATCAAAATAGCATATGTTGAGATATAGTTTAATTCCGCGATATCTTTCCTTGGTTTTAACCAATTCCGAGACATTATCTTTAAAGTATTACATTCTATTCTATTTCTTTTGCCGTTTATAAACATATGAAAGTGGGCTGTTACTTGGATGTCGATACATCGAGTATTTAGCCAGTCGGCGTGAATGTATTAGGTATTTATTTCTGTATTTATGACCATATTGGAGCGTACGTTTGCAACCATTAGAACATACAATTCATGACACTAACAATTACATCTATTCATCAACCAGAGTTTGTATCAGACGATCCAATTAGCTCAAAACTACATTGTGAATTTCAAACACGATTTCTGTCGCTCTGTCGTAGCACGAACAAATAAACACTACTTGTAGCCTGTCTTTCTTTATGTAGGTAACCTATGATACCATAAAACGCACGTCAAATGTTCGTCTTAACGTTCAATAAACACAACTTTAGTGCTGTTATTCTCTGGGAAAAGATCTGCCGGACTGCTGTTTGATTATTGCTTAATAAATGTGCTTAACGATCACATTAGCTCCGATCGACGGCCGTATTTCCGGTCGTGCTACGTTTTATATGCTACGAATGAATAAAAGGTGACATAACGGTTACAACAGTGACAAAAGTAACGAGGACTGAAATCATATTTTATGTAATAGTAGTTACAAATGTGACGGCGGGAGGAGCTGAAAGTAACCTATTACATAGTAGAAGTCGTAAAAGTAAATATTCAGTAAAAAGGGGAGGGGAGGGGGGGTTGAAATAACTACTACAAATGTATCGGGAATAAAAGGTAGCTAGTTATTATTCAATAACGAGTACAAAAGAACGCAAACAGAAAGTAACTAATTAGTAACCGTTACAAAAATAGAGGGACAATAAGTAAGGAGGTAATAAACGTCACAAGAGTAATAACAACTGAAATTAACTAGTAGCGGTGACGGTAACAGTAGCGGTAACTGTTTATTTAGTAACAGAAAAGTAGCTGGAACAGCAAACTATTAAACTATTCCAAATCTTCAGCACGAACTTCTTATCCCGTTACTTTCGTAGTTGCTTACTGTGTAATCTTCATAACCGTTACTGAGTGACTTTTTAGTTATAAATCGTTGTTCCTTTTGTAACTATTTTAACATCTCTTAGTATGGCAAAGGCAAGTAGGTAATTATTTTTAATAAATCATGAATACATTTGAACCTGTACTTTATTTTTGGCACTGTAAACTTTGCTTTTAACTTTATCATAACTATAATTAATATATAACCACTTTATATTAATCAAGCTCAGGTGTATTTTAATTATGAAGCTATGTTTTATTCCAGGTTTTACAGTATTGACTCTAAAGGGGAAAGCTAAAGCTAGAACCTTGAAAAAGGAAATGCAGAAGATATAACAGAAATGGAGGTGAACACTAGGAAAAATGAAATCTTTCTTCTTCTGTATGGAATAGTTCCAACTATGGATGGGAACACACTGAAAAAGGCAATTTGTGAGAAACAAGTTACTAAAGTTACTAATACAAATGTTACCAATTTGAGACCAGGAGGATTCGGAAATCTAAATGCTGCTCTAAGCATGACCGTGGAGTTATCTATGGAATAGGGGTAAGATCTCTGTTTCCTTCTTGAAACAAAGAAGACACTGCTGATAATGCGTTATGGCATGCACTTAATCAAACACGGTCCCCGACATTTGTGTACCACACGGAAGTCGGAAATATAACCTGACAACCCTATGGTCTTATGAACACAAAAATGAGCTTGATCATAGACCACTGCCCAATTCGTCAGGTCTAAAAATATCTTTGCACTGGGTAAAGCAGTAAACCTCCAAACGGAATGTCGAGTTATCGTGAGTCGAGTTATCGGGATTCTACAGTAGCAGTAGTAGTAGTGGGCGTGGTGGACGAAGCGGCGTCAGGGCGGGTTTTCTCCGGATGCTCCGGTTTCCCCCGCCATCTCATTCCACCGGTGCTCCATCTTCATTCCATGTATCATCAGTGTCACCGCCTGCGGTGCCGTAGTAGTAAAAGCGGGCGTTAAACACTACAACAACATAGTAGTAGTGGTGGTGGCGGCGGTGGTGGCGGCGGAGGCGGTGGCGGTGGCGCTGGCGGTGGCGGGGGCGGTGGTGGTGGTAGAAGTAGTAGTAGTAGTAGTAGTAGTAGTAGTAGTAGTAGTAGTAGTAGTATTAGTAGTAGTAGTAGTAGTAGTAGTAGTAGTAGTAGTAGTAGTAGTAGTAGTAGTAGTAGTAGTAGTAGTAGTAGTAGTAGTAGTAGTAGTAGTAGTAGTAGTAGTAGTAGTAGTAGTAGTAGTAGTAGTAGTAGTAGTAGCAGCAGTAGTAGTAGTAGAACAAGAACAACAAGAAGAAGAAGACGAAGAAGGAGAAGAAACAAAAGAAGATTAATGAACTTTTATCTTTCCCCTGTAATAATTGTGCACAATTCTAAGACAAAAACTTCTACTAAAGTAATTTCGGTATACCGAATACGTATGCCTTTAAATATACAAAATGCAGTACTCATCCGACGTCGTTGTTGAGTCTTATTGTTTACACACAAATAGAAAAATGTGATTAGAGGTTCAGAGGTCCTCAAAACGCATATTTCATGTAAACACTCAATATTCGATTTTGGGACCAATATACTAGTTGCTCTACCTAGAATAGGTGAGCGGTAGAGAAAGTAAAACTCTTGTTTTTGTGAAAGTGTCTTGTGTAGCTTGTAATATGCAATGCCGATAGACAGATATTCCCTAAGGCCTGTAGGTAGGTGGTGTTTTTCAGCTCAGAGATCGCATGTGCTTCACACGGTTTTTGCATGTAGATGCACTTTAACTCGTGCTAGACGCTAAAGAATGTTCGGAATCGGAAAACCAGAGCTCTTTTCTTTGCTTTTTTGTTCACAAGCAGCAAGGGATTCGATAGGACAAGGGTTGGGGAGGGGGAGAGAAGAGAGTTTTGAAGAAAGTATTACCAACCAGAAAATGAACAAGTTTTGAAAGATGAAAGAAAAAGAAGAAGTTAACGTAGCATTGAATTGGGAACCTTACCCCTTCTCCAATCTTCACCCCTTTTTCCTTCACCTTTATTCTTCCCGGCGCTTTATTCCGCCTACTTATCTCGTTGAAAATCTATAAAAAGCAGCAGACAAGATTGAGGCTGTTTCCCACTTCCTGTAGGTCTTGAATTCAATACTTGTTTATGGATACAGTATCGATGTATGGGAGTTGAGCACAACGGTCAGAAATCACTATCTGCGCATGCGTCGATTTCATTCTAGTTGAGCACAAACAACAGTGGTAATGACTTCACGAGAGAGCACAAGTGTATAAAGTACTTATGATTCAACATTCAATAGATCTAGAGCGGGCAGTCCAAATGGGCAGCAGGCAGGGTCAGCATGTTCTGCGCTAGCAAATTGACGTAATGTTCTATTTGTTTCTTCGTGTGCAACAGTGACGGACGCGTTTAACTACTGTCCATTCCAAACCAGAGTGTTTATCCAGTAAACAAACCCTTTGTATTATCCGCAAGAATGAATCCATCGAAGACGACTCAGCTACCATAATGGGATCAATCTGTTTATATTCCTTGCGCATTTTGATTGCAGTTCAATCAAAGAACAACTAGCGCGAGCTTAGAATAAGCAAAAATGTCGGACACGAGTGAGGGTAAGATGCAACTTAAACTGTAATAAATCTGTGGAAAGACTCACGATGTCACTAATAACTTATTGGCACAAAACTGAAGAAACATGTACGAAAAATTCTGTGCACAATTCATGGATTGAAAAAATCAAAATGCATATTTATTTTCACAAAATGTATTGCTGGTGTACTTCGAAGAACTGTCGCAAAGTATGAAATTATTTGACCTTGTGGACTCACTACTCTAATTAGAATGAAATATTGCAGATGAAGATTAGAATTAAATCAACACTTTCGCACCTGCGTACATAAGGTGTTCCACAAAACACCGAAAACGCTTAGTGCGTTTTGCGGGATGGCAACCTGATCGGTTTCCAAGTAGAAATGCACGGTTTGGACGCTGTACAGTGTCGAAGCCTGAGGACGAACGGTAGTGATTTGTTCCGATGCGTTTTGGGTATCTTAATATGAAACGTATGAAGCCCTTTAGTGGAGAACGACCTGAGTCTAATATTCCTGCGCATGCGCTACATTCTTAGTTTCTAGTTTTCTTTATTCATAAAATGCTTTCGCCTGGTGCCGGGGCATGAGGCGCGACTAACTGGCTGTAATTTTTCTAAGTTACAATTATTAAAATGTTTGTTTGATATAGACTGCTTGGTGCGCATCCAGTTTCCAGTACTGCCGTTTTAACAGTGACATGTACCAGTTCACAGCTGCGGAAATGGCCGACATGAGCTCCAGCACACTTTGGTGCAAATCTGGGGAATCAGCTCAAGTTGCATATCCAAATCGATGGATTGGTAGATGTGGACCAATTCCAGAGCCCGTATGGTCGCCAGATCTAATTCCTTTGGATTATTTGCTGTGGGGTTGTATGGAGAGTATGGTGGATGGCATTTCTGTAACTCTGTGAAGGACTTTATGACTCCAGTCCAGGGAGCGATTGAAATTCTTCAAAGACAACCACACGTATAGGGTCATGTGCATGAGGCTCACCACATGAGGCTCTGCGACAACATAGAAGATACACAGTTCGAAGCCAATCTGTAATGTAGACAGCTCGATGTTGGGTTTATTGACGAAATGTGAATGAGCAACCATAAACTTCATCGCTCTCCAGAGTCCAAACCTGCATTTCTAGATAGAGGTTCCTTCTTGAAAACCGTTGTTGGTGTTTATCCTGTATATCACAACGCTACCAGCTGTTTCACTGCCTAAGGTAAGGTCAATGTACTATTGACTCAAGTAAAGGAAGAATATTAAAACTAATGCATAAATATTTTAAAGTTAGACACATGCTCGAGCATAAATAGGCGTATAAAACTTGACTGTAATGGAACTAAGATGCTCGTATGAAAATTATGAAACTTGTTCCACTCGCTTCATAAACGTCTTCGTATCCACCATTATAGTCCCGCTACATAATATACCATTATATTTCTTTAGCCATTTCCAATATATTCTTTATTACCAGTTTGAATATCCATACTTATGTGTGCTTAGCATTAACTGGGGTATGAACATCGTGTACAGCATATTCATACATTAGATAATACGTGCAGCTGAGCGAGGAATGCGGATATACCAGGCGTTACATTCTTCACGACCTTTGTGAGGAAGATTTTGTGGATTTTAGGAAGAAGCTCCCATTAAATCAAGTTGCTGCAACGTAAGGCGGTAGCTGAGGACATAGAATGGGCGTGGCCGGTGATACATTACAACTCTTCACCCCGCCAATCTCATGTTGCTTTCCCACCATTCTTTCTCTTGTTTTTTGTGTTGCTGATTTGTACCTCTAGCGCGGTCTAGGATTAATTACATGAACCTGCCGAAACAAGTGACCATCGTCCATTCCATGTAAGGAACTGCACTATACTTCAGCATACAAATTATTATGTGATTATTTGACTCATTTGTATTTCCCCTCGATACAACGAATGCATGTTTTGAGGTCTTACATAATACTTTCTCTTGTCACTCTTGCACAAACTATTCTTAAAACGCTGCTTCATGTTAATCTAGTTTGAAAAAATGGCTTTATTATAATTTCCTTATTAGCAGACTTAGGATTTTAGGTAAAAACCTATTTTGTTCTTCATTGTATATAGAAAATAAATGTGTATATACTAATTATGGAAATATATGTTTGAAAATGGTGGTCCTACACCAGCGGTCGGCAAGTATCGGACTTATGACGTAGGAGCGGGCAAATGTTGACGGAGCACTCTGTGAGGAGAAGACACGAGCAGTGCAAATACAGCAGAGGTAAGCACGTGTAATGTCGTGACGACTTTATTTGTTACTAAAATTAATCTAATTCTACTTGATTCAGAGTCCAATATGAAATGTTAGTTTATGATGAGTTAGAATTTATGTTACTTTTGTTAATAGTAAACACATTAACTGGGGGTTGATTCAGTTACTCTTCCCAACAGTCCTAGACAATAGGTTCAATATTATGTCTAACAAGCCTGAGTAACCTTATTATATATTGTTATAATATTGGCTTCCTTTTCGTGTTTACGATAGTCGAAGAGAGGACTCCATTAGGGTAAATGAGTAGATAGACAGATAGATGGATAGGTAGACGGACAAATAGACACGGACGGACGTTTCCCAAGTTTCCCAACAGAGGCACCGAATCCTGGCTGTGGTACTGGTTTCTCAACTCGCATAATTACACAGTGCAGACTGCTACTGTTCAGTGGAGGGGTAATGTCCAACTCTCACCTACTCTACTCTTTGAAGCAGGTGCACTGAGGAAAGAGGAAACTTTCTCCGTGGAATGACGTCACAGAGCGAGAGACTTGCCGATCCCTGCCCTACATTACCTGAAACTACCTAATTTCACGTTAAAACCTATCATCATCATCAACATCAAGATAGGACAGGCTGGTCTGTTTCGGCTCAGAGATCATCTTTCCAGTGACGTTAAGGTTTTCCTACACTACGGTTCCCTTCAAGTTTATATCCTGCAACTATTTTACTTATTCTATTATTTGACATCCATGTTATGTGATCTGCCCAATTCTGTCTGTATATAGATATTCTACTATTTAAGTTACATATTTTTAGTTGTTCTCTGATTGTGTAATTCCTCATGTGATCTAAACAGGTATATTCAGCAATGCTTCTTAAAAACTTAATTTCAGCTGTTTCCACAATTCTTTTATCCCTTCTGTTCATTTCCCAGTTTTCAAAACCATAAGTCAATATTGATACGGCCATCACTTTATAAAACTTCATCATAGTTTCACGTAGAACTTTATTTTTCAGAGTTCGTTTAAGCGTTCCGCACATATTCTAAAATTTATATAATTTTTGTTTTATGTCTCTATCATCATAAAAAGAAGTATGAGATCCAAGGTAATTATAGTGTTGTACTTGTTCTATTGTTTTATCTTTTATTATTATTTTTTATCTTATCTGATGTTTCCCGGGGTCTGCTGTAGAAATATATGCATCTATACCCCTAACACCCTGTATATGACGAAGCTATTTCTATTATTCTTAATGTCAATCAATATAAAGTAGATAGAAGGAAAAAAAACGTTATTAGAAGAGCTCGTAAAGCTATATAAATAACATAAATGATAGTGGGTAGAGGAAGTCATGTGAAAGTAGCAGTTTCAGGAATGAGTAGAGTAGGCTGTGTGCAGAATCTTGTTGTAAAAGTCTGCGGGGATTACGAGTCTTGTCTGGTTCCATGTCAAATGGCCATAAAAGTGAGTGAGTGACCGACCGACCGACCGACCGACCGACCGATTCTATCAGGTTTATAATACTGCCTCTTCTTCCAGTGACCACCCAGCATGCCTCTCCAAATGTGACAGTTCTTCCGAATTAGCCTTGTTCACTGACGTTTGATTTGTGGCACTTATAAATGGGAAAACATTGTATACATGTTGACAAACTCCCTGCACACTTTTAATTACATCCACTCGCATGACCTTCTCTACTCACTATCCCTTATTATATATCTTCTACTAACCCTACTTATCTAATACGACCGAGCAAGAAGGCTCAAGCGATAGCGTCTCACGCTCGCCTTCCTCATCTAAAGGTTTTATCGGGGGTTTTCCCAAGTCGCTAGCCGGGTGCTGGGACGGGTAATTGCATCCCCCGAATCTCCTGTGCTTTCATTCCACCTCACTTCGCATTTCATTTCACTTTTCGTCTGCTTGCTTGTTTCAGGGTTCTAAGTGTCCGCGGGAGTTTCGACTTTGATGACATGTGCTAGCAGAGGTGCTTGTAAATCCTCGTCCTCCAGATCGGGGAAGATCTCCGAGTAACTCCCCATCCAGCGGATGATCCCGTATAGAGGTGGAAAGTCGCCATCGGGTTTATTGGATTGGATTAGACTGGACTGTACTGGACAGGGATTTGGTTTGGTTTCTTGTGATTTGGTTGGGTTGGATTTGAGTTGGTTTGGGTTGGGTTGGGATGGGATGGGATAGGATGGGATGGGTACCTTTAGCAATTAAGTCGCAGAAGAGAATCCAATCTGCTATATTACGCAGCAATATCAATGCCAAAATATTCTAATAACCATCATATAAGTAAGTTTTACTTCATTATTTTTGCATTTTAAAAACAAAATTGTTGGCAAGTCAGTGTAAATAATTGTATAAAGAGAGAAAACTGTGTCCAGCTGACATTAAAAATCAGTGAATCAATATTTTAAAGTAACAACGCAGAATATTATTTTTCCTGTTGGTCCAGACAGGACCAACATGAAGGCCGTTAGTTTCGTCACCAGCTTTGTTCTGTATTTCGTTGTATGCTATTTGTTATTAAGTAACTAAGGACGAAAAAGAAGGTACAAAGGTTTAAAATGACATCGATCGATGATCCTTAGACCACCAACGGTTACTTATAGAATTTGGAAGACTGTCCGGAAGAGAGACGTAAAGGAAGTCAACCTTTAACTAAACTTTCAGACACACACACGAGCGCTCGATTGTTTACAAATTTCTTTTTATTCAGGTCCTCAAAATATACGTTTGCAACAGAATTTCCTTGTAAAACTTGTAACACCTTAGTAGATAAACTATAACTTAAGTTAAAGCTCAAGTTCAGGCTTTTAAATAGCCTCTTCACTATTTGAGCCCTATATCTGCTCTCAAATGTCAAAGCAGAGGCGCACGTCATATATTTTGCGGTACTTGAACGTGAAAGTAGGCTACAAAGCGATGACCAGACCTTTATTGCCGTATGCACACACGTAAAACAAGAATAACCGACATCCTATAGAGTTTTAGTGTGGAACGAAGCGAGTAAAAATACAAGAAACGCAGTGGACTTTTATTGGTGTTCAGTACAATAAATGTTTAGTGCCCATGTGTTTCCGTAATTATGGTCACGATGTGGGCGCCCTATGCATATACATACATAATGCAACACTGATCCAAAGCCTTCTGTAATGTTCGTGTCTACATTGCTTTTTAATGTTATACATCTTGGTATTTATATTATGGTTCCTTTAACATTGAAAGGAAACTTGTTTATTATTCTGTTTCTTTAGGTCATTAGGTTCATGCCAAGCTGTGAAATTAATTTGATAACATCTCTATAGCGGATAGTCCAAATGCAAACAACGCTAATGTACCTATTTGGATATTTTATTCTGTCCACTGCTAGGCAGATATTTACGTAACAAACGAAAGAAGAAAAATCTGTGATTATTCCATAACTTTCTCTTTTACATAAATTGTGTATTTTAGCAAGACCTACATGTTTTGTATAGTATGATTTAGTCTATCTCTATTTACCAGTTATGCAAAAGTCGTCCAGAGTAAATACGACTACAAAGGCTACAGCCAGAAAATTAAAGATGTACATTTCATTTGCTATAAAAATATCTCAAGCATATGACATTTTAATCAAAATCATTAGAGCCATTTTCAAGAAAATCAAGATTTTCTAAAAATTTTCCGCGTAGAGAGTAGTTTAGGGTGGGACTATTTTCTTCAAAATCTTCGTGTCGCATTCTTGGAAGACATTAAACTTAAATACTAACTTTGGTTTTTAACCGACTTTTCGTTTTTGAGTTATGCTGTACACAGACTGACAGACACACACACACACACACACACACACACACACACACACACATGCGGACCTTTTTCTAAAAATGCTTTTTTTTGTATTCAGGGGAAATCTCATATCGAATTTTTGGGAGGAATACAACACTTCCTTTTACTTACTAGTAGAGAAAGTAAAAAGGCATAAGCAGTATCAAAATTCCAAACGGAATATTGGAAAACATTTCAGATCTCTAGCTAGATTTTTGTAGGAAAGATCGATTTTGAATATGATGAAGTAACAAAAACAATTGTTTCCGAGAAAAATGAGTTTAAAGTTTAAATTAAAGGCAGAGGCGCATCACATTAAAAATGTTGTCCGAAATACGTGTTCCCCATCCTTAGGGGACTAAAACTTCGCAGATATATTCTTTAAGGTATGGTGCACTTTTTGCAATAAAAATCCAAAAATCGGTTTTTTTAACCAAACAGGCTAAAATAACATTTCGGGTTCCCTTAAGTGTGCAATAAACACGATTACTTATGTTTGAGAAACGTCTATGAAAGTTATGTAGATTGTAAATTTGAAATTGTGAAATGCGAATGCTAGATTTTTAAAATTTATACCATAGATGTAATGTAATGCAAACATGCAGTTTGAGTGTCACCATTTTACTTTAATAGTTTAGAAATTATGATGTAATTTATTAACTTTCTTCACGTCACTAAAAAGTATGTCGAGACAAAAATCTTTACATGTTGTTCTAATGTTTTAATGCTACGTTCAAAACACATCTGATTTTTAAAATTTCCCTGTATCTTCTTCAGTTAGGCTCCATTATTTTTCAAACTTTCAAATATATGTTTTCCCTAAAATATTGTAATTCTTGTGTTTGAAAACTAAAAACATATGCTTAGACACATATTAGAATAAACTTAAGAGCAATTTTTATTACTTTCTCTATTGGTAAGTAGGGAAAGTACTGTATTCCACCCAAAAATTCGATTTCGAGATTTCACCAGAAATACATGTTTTGAGACCACCTGAATCCAAAAAAAGCATTTTTACAAAAAGGTCCAAGTGTTTGTGTGTGTCTGTGTGTCTGTGGACAGCATAACTCAAAAACGAAAAGTCGGTTAAAAATTAAAGTTACTACTTAAGTTTAATGTCTTTCAGGAATGCGACACGAAGATTTTGAAGAAAATAGCCCCACCCTATATTACCCTTTACGTGGAAGATTCTTAGAAAATTTTGATTTTCTTGAAAACGGCTCTAACGATTTTGATTAAAATGTCATATGTTTAAGATATTTTATGACAAATGAAATGTATATCTTGAATTTTCTGGCTATAGCCCCTGTAGTCGTATTTACTATGGACGACTTTTGCATAACTGGTAAACCGTTAGAGATAGACCAAATCGTACTATACAAAAAATGTAGATCTTGGTAAAATACACAATTTATGTCTCAATAAATTTTCTTGCAAAGTGAACCATTTCGGAGATATACCTTGTTATATGTGTGAGTTTCGGAAAACTTAAAACTTACATGAAATGGAACATCGTTGTTCATTTTTTTATATGTTAAGTGTGCAAAGAGAACGGAACTCAGAGCTTTAAAGGATTTGACTATCGCACAAAGCCTACTGTATTCCAATATTCCCCTTGCACCTACAAGGAAATAAGTAATAAGATAATTTGTACAAATGTTTATCTTAACACGAAGAGGATATAGGAACAAGAGTTTGTAGGAATGGTAAGTACCAGAGTAGAGAAAGTCATGTGAGTGTAACACATCAAATTTTTTATGTCTCTGTGTCATTGAAAATATCAATAGAGAGAAAACAGCGATAAAATATTTGAATGCATAGATCACATTAAAATCCATGCGACGTTTAAACATGCAGTAGAGCATTTAAAAATGGCGTCCGGGGGCAAATTTCAATTTTTTTGCATGCACGTATGTCTCAACTATTTTAAAAATACAAAAGGGTGGTTTTTTTTTCTAGATTTTAATGAAACGTCAGTCATACATGTCTTGGAGGTGGTCTTCTCTTCACTTAACAGTAGGCTGCCAAACCACGGATCAACTAACCTCATTAAATATATGAGGAATAAATCAGAGATGCTTTTAACTATTTCCGTATCTGATGGGAGAGAACAAGACGGGTTAGGATTTTACAACAGGCAATAAAGCTAATGCTGGTATCTGGGGTTCATGTATTACACTGGCATTCAACTCACCTCAGATAGACAGCCACACAATAGCAGTTATGTAAAGTATGCGTTATTTACAAAATACGCATTTGCGGTAGACCCATATGACGAGCTGCTGGCAGTCTGAGAGTGATCTTGCTGCGTGCCCACCCTCTTCTTCTTCTTCTTCTTCTTCTTCTTCTTCTTCTTCTTCTTCTTCTTCTTCTTCTTCTGATTACCCTTCCCGTGTGGAGGACTTACAACTCCTAGTATTTAACCTCCGCCAGAAACAAAGGATATAGAGGTAGAAGGGAAAGGAGAAGGAATGAAGTAATTTTTGGAAAGCTTTTTATATCGAATTTTTAGTTGGAATTATTTCCTCTACCAGGTGGATAAAGGTAAAGGTAGGAGCCCTGTAACCGGGGCATAGCACCGCACGTAGGGCATCCGACCCTTTGTCGTGGAAGGAGGGGTAAAGGGAGAGATCCGAAGAGCTACTAGTTCCAGATGACGACGGCCGCAACGGGGTCCCTAACAGTTCCACTTCGAACGGATTCAATGTCACCCGAGCCCATCCAAAGGTCTATAACCTCCAGTGCTTCCTCATCTGATGGGGCCCATACGGTGGTGGATACTGACTGAGCAATCCCAACCCACACCAGTGAAGAAACCTTTCCAAACCACACATTCACCGCCCAACCACAACGTGCCGAACAACGTCACCTAAAGATAGAACCCTGAAACACCTGATAGTGAAGGAAATGGGTACAGAAAAGTCGTGGTAGAAGTGGTATCACTCTAGCATTTACCTACCAACCCCCCCCCCCAAAAAAAAAGGTGACTCGGAGCAGGCGGAGGCCGGAAATCGAGCCTGGAACCTGCCGAATGTAAGACGCACCCGAAACTCGCTCGGTTACGAGGTGGGTGGTATACAAAGTAATAAAGATGAGAGGACCCTTCAAGTTAGAATCGATGCATAAATCGAATGTTTTTAGGTCGGTCAAAACAAAAGCCTGTGTGTAACAAAATATCACAATAGCGTGCTTTATTCTTTTGATTTCTTTGCAAATCAGCAATAGTAAAACAAAACCAATAATGAAACCAGTAAATGAATCACGTCATTAAAACTGAAAAACAATGATGGGCAGTTGCTGACAGGTTCGAAGGCGCACGCGCACTACAAATTGCTTAACCAGAGAACAATGGTCGGCTATGAGTGGCCAGCAGAATTCCTAATGTCCTGGATGGATGGCTGCTGCTCTGTGGAAATCTGCACAAAAGCGGCTTTCATATACTGGGTTCATCAGTGGCACCTAACTTATTGGCATCAAAAGACCTTCTAAATGTGTACTTCTGTATAATAAAATAAATCTGGCAACAACTAGGAAAATCTCAAAAATTATTTCCACTTCATTACACATAAATTGTATTAACAAAATCTCTATATTTCTTTTTACATTTAACGCATCGGACGATGAAGGAAATGGGTGAAATTCTGCCCAACTCAGCCTGGGTTACCTAGAGCTTAGATTGACGTGACGTTTCCAAATCTCTCTTAGATAAAATTTTGCATGACTTCATAACTTTAAATTGTGACTAAATTCATTCGAATTAAGGTAGAAATGCATTACAGCATTGCTTACAATGGTCTACGGAACAGTTAGTAAAATAATAAACCATTTATATCCATTCAAGAAACTAGATGGCTCCAAATATTTTATTTTTTCGGCAAAATTATTATTATTATTATTATTATTATTATTATTATTATTATTATTATTATTATTATTATTATTATTATTATTATTATTATTATTATTATTATTATTATTATTATTATTATTATTATTTTATTATTATTATTATTATTATTATTATTGTTATTGCTATTGTTATTGTTGTTGTTATTGTTGTTATATTTATGTGGAACGCAGTGCCTCTTATGCACAGTGCAAATGCATAATTTAATACGAGGAAGTGCTACGATAGATATGCTGAACGATAGAAACATTTTATTGGTATCTATCATTTCCTATTTTAACCTCACTATGGTAAACAGTTGAGGATCTAGGACAACATATCCTTCACTGAACTTCAGACGTATGTCAAGAAACCATGGTTTAGCAGTTGCAGCACCATATATCCCGATAGACGCCAGTCTCTTCACTCTACTTTCCAGTACACTGATAGACGCTTGTGACAGAGCAGAACGTTCTAAATAAACGGATGCTTACAGTGCAATTTAAGAAACATGTTATGCGTAGAGTTGTTGGAGAGGCATCAGCACCGGTTCAATCGCAGGTGCTTTGAGCCGTGGCTGACGAAACAGACAGGCTACGGTGCGAATCAGAGTTACGTAGAAATGCTAGTTTGATATATACCATCATGATGAAACTGTATCTTTTGTATGAATTCAACGGACAACTTTTTGGTTCTTTAGTATTTATTTACACATATTTTGTAATCATATGCGTTTAATATGAATTACCAAGGTAAGTAATTATTCAAAAACAAATTAATATTCCTAAAACAAAAACATTAAAACCACAAAAGATAAAGAATATTAATAACTTTTAACCTTACAATTCAAAAAGAAACAAACTACTCCTGAAACATAAAATAAACATAGCTCCACATTAAAACCTCTACTTGTGGTTACACTTTGAACTTAATTGCGCATTTATTATACCCATTTTGTGCACGTACACCAACATTTTAATATTTGGGGGAAACATTAATTACAGAAGCAAGTCTCAAGGCAGACAACTTTGCTCTCAGACAATTAAAGTTCATTAAAGAGAGGAATTGTTTGCAGATATTGTAAGTATGTATTGCCAAACATACCATAATTTCTGCAGCAAATTTGCAAAATTCTAGGTGTGTTTGAGGATCAAGGGCTTGATAAAATTGACAATGTTATTATGTTTTTTAGAACTGTATCACAGCATAATTCAGCAAGTACTAGTTGAAGTTCAACTGGAACATTCTCGAGATCAATGAAGTAGGTCAAGGTAAAGAGATCCAATTTAGATTTGAGAGCCCCCAAATCTGAAAACCCTCCATCAAGCTCCTCTAATATTAATTTCTTTGCTTATGTTAAGGAACTGCAAATGTGGAAGTGGCTTCGCTTTTTCCATGATGTGCACGTTGTGCAGCCGGATTAACACTGTCTCAAGCAGGTGCTGCTGTTACGGGCAGCGTGAGCCTACTAAGCTCCAAAGCACGCGCTTGCGCTGAAGCCCACCGTTTGACATCACTGAGATACATGAAGACAACTTCTTCGTCTTCCTCTACCTCCTGTCATGGATTAGGCCATCGACCTGTTCCGGTCTCGCTTCCACCTTAACACTGGCCCCCTATCGATCTTCCTTTGGTTTGTGTTCTAGCACCGCTTTTTGGTAGCCTTATGAATCCATTCTACTGAGGTGGTCTTTTCATTTCTGTTTATTATTCTCTATGATATCTCCTATAACACTAAATTTAAATCCTCTCCTACTCCTTCATTATTTAATCTATCCCATCTTGTTACTCCCGTAATTGCTATCAAAAATTTCACCCCAGCTGCTTGAATATGACTTCTATCTTTCTGTCTTAAACCCAACTTTCACTCCCATATAATACAACTGAAACGGCTATAACTTTATAAAATTTAAGTTTCGTTTCTTTCCTTGTATTTTCAAAGTACTTCTAATAGTTCCAACACATGTTGGTACTTGTCAATTTTATCGTGTAAATTATCATCACATATATAACTTATATCACATCCAAGATAATTACAATTTTGCTTCGGCTTCATTATTGGATAATTCATTATTATATTCGCTTTTACTGACTTTTCCTGCAAATGCCATAACTTTCATTTTATTTACTGAAATATTTATTTCATACTCTTTTAATATTTTTTCCAACATTAACAACATGGAAGTGAAATGGTCCGCCAGACTTTAACAGCAAATTTCTCGTGTTGTGAATAACAAGAAAGTCTAACACCAAAATGTTGAAAAGTTTATAGTTTTCAAGAAAAAAATATATTTTTAGCAACAAATGTATCATCACCTGGCTGAATTATTATTGATTGAAGGTTCTTGATTTATGGCTATATTCATAGAAAATTGAATAAAAACAACTTTTTCCTTTGGCGTATTTCAATAGATTCAACTGTTTTTGTGTAAATTAAAGTTACAGGAACCCACAATTTGTTGCCTTTTTTGGTTTTTCCCTATCCCTTTATATTTAAAAGTAAATGTTTTCCAAGCCTCACTAGAGCGTGTATCTTTGGTGCTCCGCCACGCAGAGGGTGCGAGTTCGAGTCCCGCCTCGGGCATGGATGTCTATGGTTGTGTGCGTGTGTGTGAGGACTACATCGAAATCATCTGGATGGCTAAATGATCATTGAGGACCAAAGGACCAAAAAAAGAAAAAGATAAAAGGAATTGCTTAACGAAACTATTTCTGCAAAGTCATGTATCAGATTTTGTATTTTTGATTAAATCTCGATGACTAATTTTTGGATAGGATGCAAAACCTTCTCTAGCTGCTAGAGAAAATGAAACTTATGAAAACAAGCAATCTTTTTATTATTAAACACGTTTTGAAGCCACATCTGCTGCTCAGCAGGTTGCATAATTTCGAAAATAAATAGGGGCAGATGATTCATAATACCCGCAACAAAGCAACTTACAAATGAAGTTTAGAACAAGTTAGCCATGTAATAAATGACTATTTTGCCACCGTCTCATTATCAAATTACTTCTTGCGAAAGCTACTGGTTTTTTCGTTATCTTGCACAGGAAACGACATACGTTTTTCCGCTGTCGATAAATAATTTATAAAGGGAAGATAAATTTCTGAAGAAAGGTGGACATGGCATGTCACAGGTTGAGGAGACCTCTCCGTTGCATTTTAATGATTTACGTGTGTGTGTGTCACGGACCATCCATCAAGTCCCGGCCAAGTCCGGTTTAATTTAATAATGGCTCCAGTAATTACTTGAAGGGGATGATAAAGAGCTGTCCACTACGTTAATGATCGCGGCCACACGAAAAGAACATGCTATAAATTATAACATCTCCAGCAGGTTGGTAGTACTGAAGCGACAGCATCCGGATAACACGCACATTTCAATACCAAACATAGTCTTTCTCTTGAGATATTAACTTGCAACAAGTATGCGCATACAAATAAACTTCGGGTACGTTCGGTTTAAACGATATACATATATGAGTGAAGATGTAGAATTCCTAATCAGTAATGTGCAGCTCGTATTTTGTTTGCGTTAGTTGTTTTCAAAGGGCATGCGCAGAGGCAAGAGCTTTTGTTTTCAGCGATAAATGAGAAACTTGCTCAATTACAGAACAAATTGGTTTGCATGCATTTTACATAATTTAGAAGTTATATATGGGATTATTTTTTGCGAATTTTTGCCAATTGTTCATATCTTCTAGACTATTGTATTTTTAGCGATAAATGAGGAATATATAGAGTGTTCCAAAATATGACCGACAAACCTTGAGAGATGATAGATAACATTACTTTAAACACTTTTTGTTAAGGAAACTTTTTTGCTGTGGTGCTTCGTTTAAGTGCTAGACGAGTTAATGTCATAGATTACTGCCTCCCATACAGTTTAAGTATTTACGGCAAAATCAACAATGCAAATTAGTATTGCATTTATCTTAGTAAGGCACACAATCCTAATACAAGAAACAAACACAGAACACTTAAACGGAACACTAACATCTCATTGTTTACAGATAATCATAGCTTTACTATTCAAAGGAAATGTTGGAACGCACGCCCATTGCGATTAATACAAAGAGTCCATCGGCGTACCCTATTCTGCCGTACTCTCATAAAGATATTTCTCTGGTTTAAAAGTTTGTCTGTCTGTGTGTGTCTGTGTCTGTCAGTATGTGGACAGCATAAATCAAAAACGAAAAGTAGGTTAAAAACCAAAATTGGTATTTAAATTCAATGTCTTTTGAGGATGCGACACGAGGATTTTGAAGAAAATCCGTCTACCCTAAACTGCTCTTTACATGGAAAAAGTTTAGAAAATTTTGATTTTCTTGAAAATGGCTCTAACGATTTTGATTAAAATAACATATGTTTAAGATATTTCTCTGACAAATGAAATGTATATCTTGAATTTTATGGTAATAGCCTATGTAGTCCTGTTTACTTTGGATGACACTTGAATAACTCGCAAACCGTAAACGACAGAGCAAATCTTAGTGTACAAAAAATGTTGTTGTTAGCTAATGCTGGATTTCTGACAATGAAGTCATTAATCCTATTGCTCTCCAATATTGTTCTCTGATGGATGGGACATTAGAAGTGGCCGGGCATATTTGAAGGTGGTCTCGATCCATTTCCTCTTGCAGATCACATAGAGGACAGAGTGGTGAAGAATATATCCCAATTCTGTTTAAATGTTTTGCGAGACAATCATGTCCTGTAATCAACCTGAAGTTTGCAACTGCTGTTTTTCCAGGATACTCAGGAATTACTGTTTGAATGGTAGTTCCCATCTTTTATTCTTTGATTTTTCATAGTAATATTTTGCAATAATTGTTTTGAATTCAGAGTTGACTAATCTTTTGGCTGCATAAAATGGTAGATTAACTATTGATTTCTGCACATTGCCAGTACCCTTTTTTGCAAGAAAATCAGCTTTCTCATTACCACTCAGTCCACAGTGAGCTGGTATCCATTGGAAGACTAGGTGTTTTTGAAGTGCTGTTAGATAGCTAAGCATTTTCCAACATTCTATAATTGTTCAGTTTTTTGGTGACAACTTGGAAGTAATTGCTATAATTGCCGCCCTGGAATCTGAGAGAATAACTGCTTGCTGAAAATGTGAAATTCTCTACAACAGATTTTGTACAAAAAAATGTAGATCTCACTAAAACACAATTTATGCCCAAATAAATTTTTTTCTAGAGTGAACCATTTCGGGGATATTCCTTGTCATGTGTGTCAGTTTCGGAAAACAAAACTTTCGTCACATGCAACATCGTTGTTCATTTTTTATACGTTAACCATGCAAAGAGAACCGAATCTCAAGGCTTTAAAAGTTTTGACTATCGCACAAAGCCTACTGTATTCCCATATTCCCCTTGTACCTACAAGGAAATACGCAATAAGACAATTTCTGCAAATGTTTATCTCAACTATCGCGAGAAAGGTATACGAATAAGGGTTTGTAAGAATGGTTAGTACGATAGAAGAGAAAGTCATGTGAGTGCAACACATGAAATCTTTTTGTAGTTGTTTTCACTTTATGCGCATACAGACAGATGGAGGGAGAGGGATAGGAAGGGGAAAGGGAGAAGGAGGGGGAGAGAGAGGTGTGTGGACAGAAACCATCAGAGGACCACAAAGCAAATTTGCGATGTAAAATCCATACCGAGTTTTAGGTTGACCTACAATTTCCGCCTACCTAGCAAGTGGTAGTCATGGATCGCATCTTGACAGCCCTGGTTGTCAAGTAAACCTCGCTCAGACCATATAGTCATTTCTTCCCTTGACTTCCAGAGTTCATTATCACGTGACTAGTGCCAGTCGTGGCCCTTACAAATCCCCAGCAGCTCTGTACATCCCCGACATGTGCCGGATGTAGAATGGAACTGTTACCTTGGATACGACATAATATAGTCTCATATATGTATTCACAAGAATTCACCAAACCTTAAATCTTTGCACTGATATCGTTTTTTCTTCCTTTTGCAGCAGTAAACAAAAGAAAGATGTCGCTGGTTTAAGGAAGTTGGAACATCTTTTCTTGTCCCTATCCGCTCTGCTTTTTTTTTTATTCCTTTTCTCTTCCCCAAGTAGTCTCAGTGGCGTGCAACCTTGAAGAGTTCTCTTCAACGGAATTAACATTCGATTATCTTTTCAGATAAATGGCATCAAAGTATTCTGAGTTCTCACAGACGATTTCATCACCCTGTTTATGATTCAGCATTTCTCTATAACTGAAATTTTCACGTTTGAGATTTTCGTACACCTTTAACAGAACCAACCTGTGAAAATTAAAAAAAGTTCTGAGAAATGCAGGTTATATATTTTGACAATAGTATTTTTATTCACTTTCCCTTCGTGCTGTCATGGAGCAAATTCAAATTTTCTAATCTAACCTATCTACGTATTTTGCCTATTATGCTGGACGTATGTACATCAAGTATATTAAATTCCTTAACTTTGAAACATGCATTATTCCAAACAGAGTAGGTGTATATAGGCATATTTGATAGATATTGTACCGTTTAAATATTACCTGAATATTTAGTTCATTTTTATTTTTTACTTTGTTTACTGCTTCGTCATAGTAAATTGAGCAAGTACTAGGTTCCTTAGCGCGATAATAGCGCTGCTGTTTACCAAACGGGAGGTCCGGGTTCCATTTCCGGTAGGTATCGGCTTGGGGATTTTCTCCCACTGGGATTCGCTCCCTAATGGGCCAATTGAGGAGCTACTTGATCGCCCCTGGTTGCGGAGGAAGGGATCGGGACTCTGTCCACGTCCCACCCTAGTAATGCATGCCACTCATGACGTTTGTAATGGACAGAGGTGCGGGACGCAGCGACCGAGCGGTAAGCCTTGGTTCTGGAAGGGGTTAGTTAGAGGCAATATTACATTCCACCCAAAATGTTGATACCTTTATATTATTGGAAAACACGTTCTGCGATTCTATGCAACTAAAACCATAGTTTTAAACATAGGTCCTGAGTCTGTGTGTATGAGAGATAGGTCCATGTCGGCGTCGCGGTGGGTCGAGGTGTCCCCCTCCGTTACTACGTACACACATACTTTACATGGAACATTTTCTGAATTTTTTTATTTTTTCAAAACTTTCTCTAACAATTTTAATTAAAATATCATATATTGAAGATATTTTCATGAAACAATTTATATCTGAATTTTCTGGAATAGCCTATGAAGTCCATTTCATTCGCAAGACATTTGGTATAATCTGGTAAATGTTAACCGATAAGCGAAAATACTCTTCACAAAAAATGTCTCGTAGATCTCTTTCAAACACGCAATTTATTTCAAAATAACTATTACGTGCCATAAACAATTTTCGAGATATCTGCTAATAAAGATTCGAATTATTCAATACCTTGTCATTCTATTAAGGTCATTTCGATATTCAGTTGTTTCTCACAATTGCATGGAAGCAATGTAGGCCTGCATATGTAAAATTTTACAAACAACAGAGATATGTACGAAGGAAACATATTGAACTTGGACCTGCTTTGAAGAAATCAGTTAATTTGGCTTGCTTCACTTTTCTTGTATTAAGTGGATCACCTCATTTGTTAATGATGATTGCATATACCGTGGTATAAGCAATTTCTAAGTCTGAAACAATTCCGGTTTTGGTTTTGTGTGGGTTACGTTCTACCTCTCGTATGAATTTTACATTCTGATCTAGTGTGTAACATTTCCTTTTGCTGTTCTCCATGGCGGATTGAAAGCAACAGAGAACTGACAAGCAAAACTGCTGTTAGTAAACACCAGATACCGAACATTTTTATCTTTGCTTCTAGTTTGTCCCTACGACATTGTCGTGCCGAAAGCCGAAAGCAAAAATTTTTGTCTTTTGTTTCCGCGGCCGAAAGTCACTTCAGCTTGTGTCTTTGTCAACAGAGATAAGGAAAATACGGGTTTCTTTTAAGATAGCATATGGCGTATGCTCATTATAATTACGTAAAACTTACCTGTATTTCAGTAAAACTAAATCGTATAACACTGAATTACGTATGAATGCAGTACGTACAAATAAGTTTCTATTAATACGTTTCTAAATTACATTTTGCCAGTACCTACAAACATTTATGTATAAATACGAATCACTTAGAATTGAGTTGCGTATAAAGTAGGTTCTACTGTACTTGAATGAACCGGCGGTAAAGTATGCGACTTGCATTAGGGGGGTTCCACGCTTTCTGACGGGTTTTTTCTGTGGTTTCTCCTTCCCACTTGGGGGAATACTGGGATGATTAATCTCTTACCACGCTCATTTCCCTTCTTTTAATTTCATCATCTTTCAGGCACGTGGTGTATGGCGGTGTCGGACACATGATGCAGATGCTTGGGCATTGTAACTGCCGTTTTTGGCGCTAGGTGGCGTTGTGCAGAGGCGTGTACGACACCGGACTCGCAGGTTGGAAACAATAGAATGCAATACTTTCTCTACTCACTATGGTGAAATGATTCTTTATGGTAATTAGGCAAAACTACATTTGTTCTCTTCCCTTTACATTAATTACGATAAATATTGGTAAACACAAATGTTTTACATAAAAAATATTGCAGCAATATACATTTTTGTACGTAAGAGGCTGTAACCCTTTCTATATTTATCTCTATTAATTAAATAAACGATTTTGAAAACTAAACTAGCGAGTTTTCCACAAAAAATATAGATAAAATAGTTGTTTTTTTATTCTTGGCGTAGAAAATCCAAAAACTGTAGAGTTAAGACGTAAAGATGTGTGCAAATAGCACCTGAAATGCTAAAACCTTAATTTCCTCGTAATCTTGTTTTCTTGTTAATAAAACTGCTCCGCATATAGAAATCAGTTATCTTCAGACCTTGAGTATACCTTCTTAGAAAGTTAACGAACAGATCCAAGCAGATTTTTCTTTATATCATGTACATATAGCTTTTAATTAAGTTTAATCGATTTAATAGCTTATTGATTTCTAGAACATTAAGTGTTACATAGCTTATTAGTTGTTATTGTTTCCCTGGAAATTGAATCTAAGGCTGCAAAGAGCTATATTCTACAACTTTTAAGATTTTAAACTTCCTAAATTTTCATCACAGAAATTTTCATTTTACAGAAACTTCCCTTTCGTAAACATTATTTCACTGCAAATTAATCACGTAGGACCATGAAAATTAAAGATGTGCTGTAAATACGTTGAATGGTTAGGCGCTGGTCAATTGATACCAAGGTTGCGGGTCCAGACTTGGCATGGGCTATAGGCTGAAAATTTAAAAGATACATTTCATTTGTCATAAGAATATCTTAAACGTACCTATAGCATTTTAAACATAATCGTTGGAGAAAGTCAAAACTTTCGAAAAATTATTCATGTAAAGCATCCTTAAAAGACAATAAACTGCGTTTTTTGTATTGAGGAGCCTCAAAATATATTTCCGGTGAAATCTTGACATCTAATTTTTGGTTGGAATGCAATACTTCCTCTACTTACTATACATAGTAGGGAAATTAAAAATATACATAAGCTAAAGGGAGCAGCAGACAAAATCTTGATCAAGTAGCCAGGATAAGTGATCAGCCCGAAGTGAAGGACATAATATGAAATGAGGGTGAAATGGATGAAAAGAAAGGCTGATGATATAACACTTGGTATAATGAATGGCGGGGGAAACCGAAAAGCTATATAGGCGTCACTTTGTCTACACCAAACCCCGGGATCGAATCTTTGCACGATCACGAGCTAAAGAAATGAATACCAACTGGCAAGTTAAGAAATAAGTATTTGAAAATTCAAACCTCTAAGGTACACCTTGAGAACGGTTAACTCATATATATATATATATATATATATATATATATATATATATATATATATATATATATATATATATTTGGTTTACTGTAACATTTTCCTCTTTCCTCTTAGGTGTTATATAAATCATTTAGAATAAAGAGTGCCTCACAGGCACTTATCTAAGCCCTCGAACATTATAACAGACAAAAAAGAGGCATTGAGAAGCTTGCCGAATCAAGAACTAGAATGAAATATTGATTTTTATCAAGAAATGCAAAGATATACGCAGATAAATAGAAACTAGAGATGATGTATGCGTATGTTAACTTGTAAAGGGATTAGAGCGGAAAGATATAATTACTTCACATCAATCTTATACTGCATACAGAGAAGAAATGAATCATACTTTCCCGACTGAAGCTACGCCGAGGCTGATAGAAAACCAGTTATAGAAGTGCGCCTTAACGCTATTACTAGCTTCGATAAACAAATGTGTCGCCTCAACGTGTGGCTAGCTATATGCCATTTAACATTAATAAATTAAAACCCCAGACAAAATACTCAATACAAGTAGAATGACTCACATATCAACAACTACTTGTTCCCGGATATATGTTTACAAGAACATTTATCTGGTTTTGACTAATGGAAGCTCCTGTTGCAATATCAGACACTTTAAAACACCTGGTATATGTGTGTGCTCTAAAACTGTTTTCTTTGGTTTCTCGGGGTCTCAAAAAGTGTAATTCTATGATCCGGAATCGAATTGTTGGTTGGAATACAATACTTCCTCTACTTACTATAGGTAAGAAATAAATGAAGGTAAGTATCGAAAGCCATGAGAATGTAACACAGATTTTTGAAGTGAGACTTCATATGGGAGGGCTTTGAAATAGTATCCGCAACCTTTTTGTGTGGGGTAAACACTGTGTCGGGTAGAGTAGGAGCAGTGTCTCTCTTGCCTTCGGGTATCGGGCACAAGTGAGACATACGCTCTTCTTCTCGCTTTCTTTCATTCTCGTTCTCCGTGGTTGCGTGTACTGCGTTCAGGCGGCGTGGCGATTACTGAGTACAGCTGTTAGTTGTCAATAGAGTATTCGTTGAAACACATGTGTATAACTAACGCATTTCGAGTATTGTTTAGTGTTCTCCTTGTTTATAATCTATTTTCTTCATTAAAATATGCAATTTTGTTGTGAATATGCCTAAGTTAGGAGCAGAAAGAACAAGAGCGTGGCGTGAGAGAAAACGTGCGGGTGAAGTGACAGTTCAGAATGTGAAAAAAAGATAAAGTAAATCTAAAATTGAAGGGGATAGTAGAGAAAGGAGTAGAATACGTGCTAGTTTGGATGGTGAAAATAATGAAGACAATGAACCAGCAACTAGCACCTTGGCCCAGCCACCCCCTCTTGCACCTATCAGTGATAACTTGCAGTATTCTGATTTTAACAAATTCAAGTGTTGTGTATGACAGATTGTGGTTTAAAAATAATTAAAATGTTTCCCTGTAATACAAAAGTTTCACTTCTATTGTGTGTCTTTATGCACAACCTTTTTCAGACGCATTCTTCGCAATAACATTAAGGGTAGTGATACAGGAACTGCTCTATCGTGGAGGGGTTGAACGAGGGTGGTCAGTAATGTTATTACAGGATCTGGTATAAAAGAGGGTAACCCGAGCCAGAACATGACCACCCTCGGGCCAACTTAACGTGACTGCACGTTACTGCTGGGCAACCCCAGTCATTTAATTGGACCGCGCTGGGCGAGAAGAGATTCCAACTCCGATACAGCCGAGGAGACAAAACAAAGTCTGTTACAGATTAGATAAGATATTCAATTTCAAATCCTCTCTCCCTGCGACTCCTGAACGGCTGTAATTCCTTTCTGTATCAGATCTTCTCCATTGATTTACCGGATATTTCGGGACTCCATGTCGATTGTTCTCCGCGCAGTCGCTGAATATACATAAGGGTCAGGGTTATCTTCAACTTATGGAATCTCTCTCTAGGGTGCGAAAATTTACACAGACGTGCTACTGAAAAGAGCAAAAAGTATTGCTCGCCCAGCCTTTAAGAAATGCTGTAACATTCAAACAACTTCATCGATACATTTTACAATAGTTTAATTTATTGATATAAGTGCTAGGCTAATGTTACATACGTGTTTCTTTGGTATTGGCCATACCATTCCCCACACAATACACAAACACATAAAAATTACAAAACAAACCTTTTTTACTTTCTCTACTACGTATAGTACTGTGTATGTCTGTTTGTCTGTCTGACTGTCTCTCTGTCTGTCTGTCTGACTGTCTGTCTCTCTGTCTATCTGTCTGTCTGTCTGCGTGTCTGTCTGTCTGTCTGACTGCCTGTCCATCTGTCTGTCTGTCTGTCTGACTGTCTGCGTGTCTGTCTGTCTCTCTGTCTGTCTGTCTGCGTGTCTGTCTGTCTGTCTGACTGCCTGTCCCTCTGTCTGTCTGTCTGTCTGACTGTCTGCGTGTCTGTCTGTCTCTCTGTCTGTCTGTCTGTCTGCGTGTTTGTCTGACTATCTGTCTCTCTGTCTGTCTGTCTGTCTCTGTCTGTCTGTCTGACTGTCTGTCTGCCTGTCTGCGTGTCTGTCTGTCTCTCTATCTGTCTGTCTGACTGTCTGTCTGTCTGTCTGTCTGTCTGTCTGACTGTCTGCGTGTCTGTCTATCTCTCTGTCTGTCTGTCTGCGTGTCTGTTTGTCTGTCTGTCTAACTATCTGTCTCTCTCTCTGTCTGTCTGTCTGTCTGACTGTCTGTCTGTCTGTTTGTCTGTCTGCGTGTCTATCAGACTGTAGATGGCATAACTCGGAAACGAAAAGTCGGTTAAAATCAAAGTTGGTATTTAAGTTTAATATCTTTCAAGGATGCGGCACAAAGATTTTGAAGGAAATTCCTTCACCTACACTACCCTTTATATGGACTATTTTCCGAAAAGTTTAATTTTTTAAAGCTGCACCAACATTTTGATTAAAATGCCGTATTCTTAAGCTATTTTTATGACAAATGAACTGTATGTTTTGAATTTCCTGGCTATAGCCTATGCAGTCCTGTTTATTCTTGATGACTTCTGCATAACGGGTAAACCATAAGATATAGACGAAATCTACCTAAACAAAAAATGTAGATGTCATTAAAACACACAAGTTATATCTATAGGATTTTTTTTTCGTAGAATGCACCATTTCGGAGATATTCCTTGTTATTTGTACGAGATTTGCAGCACTTAAAATTTTCTCAAACGGAAGGTCGTCATTCACTTTTTATCTCTTGACGGGGCAAAGGGAACGGAATTTTAAAATGTTCATATAGCGACCAGATTTAAAAGATTTGACTATCACTCAAAGCCTACTGTATTCCCATATTCCCCTTGTACTTACATGAACATTAGTTATAAGACAATTTCTGTAAATGTTTATTTCAACTAAGATGAAGCAGATAGAGGGATAAGTATTTGTAAGAATAGTTTGTACAAGAGTTTAGAAAGTCATGTGAGTGCAGTACATCAGATTATTTTAAATTCAAATCCCTCACAAACTATAACGTAGAGTATCTAGACCTGGGAATACTGATATTTCAGAATAAATGGAATGTATATCTTGAATTTTCTGGTAGTGCTGTCAGAAGTCCTCTGTTCCTGATTACTGAGGTAATTCGTAAGAGATAGAGAAAATCTTAGTATACAAGCAATTCTGGATCTCCTTAAAACATACATTTCTCCATGTCAGTAGATTTACTGGCATGTAAAAGAACTCCTGCGGGACAAAATTCCGGCACACCGGCGACGCTGATGTGATCCTGGCAATTGACAGCGTCGTTAAACAAGAAAATAATTAATTTTGTAAGTGCATGTTATTGTGCAGTGAACCATTTTGGAGATATTCCTTATTTGTCTTAATTTTGCAATATTTAATACTTTTCTCAAATGGGAGGTTGTTATTCATTTTGTTATGTCTTGGTAGGGTAAAGAATTCCAAAGACTTCACTAGTGACCAACTCTTAAAATGTCTGACATATAGTCCACTGTTTTTCGATATTCTCTTTGCACCTACAAAAAAATTAGCAATAAGATACCGAAGTATATGAAGGAATTAGTGTTTACAAGAATGCAGAAAGTCATGTGAGTGCAACACATCGGATTTTTTTTAATTTCAAATCCCCAACAAAGTAAGGTAGTGTTTCCAGAGACTGGGAATATTTTGCAAGCAGAAAACATTTCCCTTTGACGGAAACAGTTTTTGTAACAAAGTCGTGTTTGGACAGGCTAACAGATAGGGCAATGAAATTAAGCGGCTCGCTGTTAAAAGTTAGCGGTGGCTGTTAAATAAAACACCGTATTCGGGACCAGGTACACGTGTTAGTGAGGTAATGTGTGCTGCAGGCCTCCAAGGGGCAGAATGGCCCGGGATTATTCGCCCAGTTAATATACGGTTCGGATTACTGACTAAACTGCTGAACATTTATATCCCACCTACAAGTTGCACAGCCTGCTAAATACGGTACATGGCCAACACCACACATCCTTGAAAATACACATTCCCAAGACCGTTCCACGTGTACATCTAATTCTAGGAATTAGTAAACACACATTTACTGGTTTATATGCAGAAAATGTAGCTTTACGTTGTACCAAGTCTAAAGAATAATAACTGTAAATGCTGGCCTTAGAAGACGAGAGAAATTTCTAACAAAATGTTGCAAATGATTTATAAATTTCACACTCTCACACACGCACACGCGCACGTGTAAAACACCTGTAAAACTCTTGGGAATATCTCGATTCTTCAGTGTGCTAGCAGTGTTTGTATTGCGGCGGCGGCCTCAACTCAAAGGAGATTCAATGTCAGTTACCTCACACCACTACGTTGCTAAGCAACAGCTCACAATGTCTGCTAAGAACAAAGACCGTTTCCACACCGTTGTAGAAACTTCGAGTGCTGACCTTGTTACAAGAAGCTTTATGAAACGTCGATTTCCAGAAAAATTGCCGGTACCTAATCCTCAGCTCTGTAAGCGAGTCAGCACGGAAGCCTGCCTCTTTGGTGTGCTGGTAGCGTGTCTGCCCCACATTCAAGAGGTCCCGAATTTGAATCTCGGTTAGTGTGAGTTATTCGGATAAGGTTTTTCACGAGGTTTTCCATTGTCCTGAGAACAGGAATGTCGATCAACTTTAATCCCTACGGACCTCGGGCTCATTTGAGCATCATTTCACTAATTGTATTCATTCATTCATCGTCTGATATGACATCACAATGGAAGACATTAATATACCAAAGACAAAAGAGTCGGCAAAAACAATGGTTTTAGATAGTCAATTATTAGAGCGAGCAGTGTACAATTGAGCAGTGTTTGTGTCAAGGTTACGATAGAACAGAACAGCTTGAGTTGCAAGGTCAGGAATTGCAAATTGTGATTCAATTTTAAAATGAAGAGGTACATAAAAAATAACTGGACCTTTCGTTTGTCACAGTACGAACAAATGAATAGTGCAATAATCAAACGTTCATGTTTCTGTGGATGTTTGAGCATGCTAGAATGCAAGTAATATTGTTTATTGATAATTGGAAGTTATAATGGCATTCATAATGAGCAGTATTAGTTCAAATGCGTCTATATAATAGCCAACGTTGATGGATAAGAGTGATCAAAAATAAGAGATATTGGAAACAAGAAGTAAACAAGAGAAACATAGATACGGATTCTGCGTACACTTGCAGTTCTGGAAAACTGATATAAAAAAACACAGATATCGATATCAAAAATTGCTTTTCTAGACAGTAAGGTAGGCAACAGCACTACCACCGCGGTAGAAGACGTCCAAATCCAAACCAATAACAATCAGTATCTCCGAATAATTAATACCTCAAAAATCATTTAAAATTCTGCGCTTTAAGGCAATATACCTGTGCAGAAACCTTAAATGTTGCAACCTTCATCTGGGTGACATTTATAACAGATTTATGTAATATAAACACGGTATAAAATTGTCAAAGTGCAAAATAAATCCCTTTGTTCTTGACCTAATCATGTTTGCTTTCTCTATGAAATGCCTACAGTAAGTGAGAGAAGTATTGCATTCCACCCAAAAATTGATATGGAGATTTTACTGACATCCATATTAAGACTACCTATTTAGAGAGAGATGCTTTAAAATAAGGTGTATTTTATGTATGTTTGTGTGTGAGTTGAACTGAATAAGACAAAATGGGATATTTAGTTTTAACGTCTTCCAAAGAAGTGACACATTTTCCAAAACATTCCCCCAAATGCATTTTAATTTTATATGGAAAATTTTTATTGTTTTATTTTTAAAAATGGCTCTATTGATTAAAATATATATGTGAGGTATTTGCATGACAAACTAAATGCAGATATACTTTGAATTTTTGTGGATGATCTGTGAAGTTCTCTTCACCTTGAATAATGTTTATGTAATTGGTAAACCATAAGAGATGGAAAAGTTCTTACTGCAACAAATGAAGACCTCTTTAAAGCCACAATATGTCATATATTTGGTGTGGCATTAAACATTTCCTATATGTTCCTTGTCTCAATTTGAATACTCAGGTAGCTATATTTTGCTCAAATGAGAATTCGCTATTTTATAAAACTGGTTTGCATATGGCTGTCATGTACCTACTAGTTTTTAGGCATTCGTCCATATTTATAGACAATAATCATAGACTATGAATTAGTTTCTATTTATCAGTTTCGTATCTGTGCTGCTCAGTAAGGCTATGATGGCCACTTGTGTGTTTTTAGCCATTAGTGCTGACAGTATGATGTGTTAGATAAAACAATTATGCATAAACACGGCTATGGAAATAACAAAATGATGGGAAAAGGGTAGCAACATTTTAATTAACAGCAAACAACCTTAATTAGCGTGAAAAAAAAACCGCATAATAACCATGGCTCGGATGTTTATATATAATATTTTTATCCTGGCATATTTTTCCACACCTAAGCTTATTTAAGCATGCTTCCAATATTTATTAACACGATTAATAAGCTTTTATTGATCATATAAATGCATATTAGGTCATACGTTTGGCAAATATACACATAAGAGCATACGTTCAATATTTTATGTAATAGTAACACCAGATATTTTTGTAAACATAATTCCATGGCAATTTGCCTTTCCCCCTCACCTGCTAATGGTTTTCCTTATTTCAAGTATTTCCCCATTATATTATGTGATGTTCAAAGATTTTCCAAGTATAAGGCTCTATTTGCTAACAACTGGTGATCCTTCAAGTTTGACATCTGAAATTGCAGGTCGTTATTCAGTGCAGTTCTGCTGAAAATGAAGGTTATGAGCGGCAAGAATTATTTCATCTGCAACTGTTAAAAGTTTTTTGTTTTAAGTTTTAGGTCATATTTTCGGGATCTTAGGTCATAAAAAGTTGAACCCTAATACGATTTGTCTTCTTAGCAAAGATATGTTAATTGTAGAATAATCATTATACTTTAAAATGTTTACTTCTCGGGTAAGGGAAGTAAGCACAGAATTGATTACATGATATTTTATATTACTTTTGACTTTAATTTCAAAATACGTTAACAGCTCATTTTCAGTGATTAGTTTGTATGTTTCTTACCTTGTACCTTCTCCGCTTGTAAAATTTCGTAGAGTAGTTCAGATTCCATAGTTAGTGCCACAGATTAGTGGTTAGTGCATTCAAATTATCTGCCATTACAACAATATAAGCCTTCTAGATAATGACCTACACATCTATTCGGAAATCAAAGTTGGTAACGCTGGAAACTTATAATTTTATACCATTGGCAAAACTTTCGCCTTTTAAGCGTTTCTTTTATCTTCGATTGTCCAAAAATATATGTGTTTAAAACCATAACAAAAATAAATAAGCTGTTTCAAAAGAGAGAGGAGCGGAATTCTCAAATTTAGCATCTTAAACAGAAATTTCGAGTTTAAAACATATCTTACCTAAGTCATTCAATTGTTTATGCTCAATACTGCTCCTAAACTTAACCTTACAATACGTTTTCAGTTTCATTTCGGAAAGCTCTTTGTTAGGAACTCTTGTAGTGGTTTGTAAATGAGATTAACACTTCATAATTACACGTTTTCAAAAAAGAGAAGTGCAGAATTTTCATATTTAGTGTCTTAAACAGTAATTTCGAGTTTAAGGCAAACACTATGCTATTTAATTTGTACGCTCAATACTAATTGTAAACTTAACCTCAGAATTTGTTTTCATTTTCATTTCGCAAAACTGTTCCGAAGTTTTGTTCCTTATTTAGTATTGTGACATGGCTTCTCCATGTCATTAAGACTCTTTGATTTTCAAGGAGGTTGTCATAGAGACAGTTTGAGTTGTTGAAGATTAAGAGACAGAAACTAGTATGGTGTGAGAGTTTGGAAAGATTAAGAGACAGAAACGAGTAGTATGGCTGTACTTGAAGCTTGAGAAAATAAAAAGATTTGCTAAATTTGTTACATTTAAATTTGTTACACTTGGTGTCAGAAGTGGGATTCGTCGAGTTGCTTCTAGTTTCATTACATCGTCGTTAGAAGTTGCAACGTTAGAACCAAGATGGAGGGAGATTCGGAAACCAGGATGATGGCAATGATGAAAGAATTATTTGCCAAAATGGAAACGAGAAACGACAACCTCGCTGCCGAGCTGAAAGAGATGAAGACGGAGCTATCGGCGAAAATTGACGGGCAACTGGCTGGCGTGACGGAAGGCGTGGAAGAACTCGGCGAAAAGGTGGAAGACCTCTGCCAGCACGTGGACGTCGTGGAGGACGACGGGGAACGTCTTGGCGCCCTGGTAGTAAGAGTTGACGAGAGCGTCAAAGTACTGGATGCCAGGGGCAGACGGAATAGCGCGGAGCCGGGGAGGGAGCACCTAGTGGCCGAGGCGACAGTTGCGCCCGTTTCGGATGATATGAGGGAAAACGTGGAACAACTCGGCGAACGGATTGGCGTGACGGAAGACGTGGAACAACTCGGCGAACGGATTGGCGTGACGGAAGACGTAGAACAACTCGGCGAACGGATTGGCGTGACGGAAGACGTGGAACAACTCGGCGAAAAGGTGGAAGACCTCTGCCAGCACGTGGACGTCGTGGAGGACGACGGGGAACGTCTTGGCGCCCTGGTAGTAAGAGTTGACGAGAGCGTCAAAGTACTGGATGCCAGGGGCAGACGGAATAGCGCGGAGCCGGGGAGGGAGCACCTAGTGGCCGAGGCGACAGTTGCGCCCGTTTCGGACGATCAGCAGGGAAGCGCACAAGCAAACGAGCAACACGCGAGAACCGACTTGGCGTGTGACATGGGGGGACCGTCGGGGCCATCCAATCACCTGACGCATAGTGCCGTGAACGGAAGAATGGTGGACATCATCGTGGACGGCAGGATACAGGAGAGGCCGTGCCGAGCACGAGTGAACACGAGTGCAGCGGTGGACGCGACTCGCGCGGATGTGGTGGGGTTTGTTGCCGGACCCATCGGAAGCAAGGTGGCTGCGAAGGTGCGCCAGAGAGGTCGGCGGACATGGTACCCAGTGAGCCGTTTCAAAGTGCGCAGGATGGCCCGTCAACACACCAGGAAGAAGGGCAACTGGACGAGGGACCGTCAAGACCGGCGGTACTGTTGCAGAATTTCGAAGCAGGATGGCATACATCGTCCTACCTGGACCAAGGGACACTATCCAACAGCGATACCTAGGATCGTGCCCCCTGGAGAGCGAGGTCCTACTGGCCCTCAAGGTTTACAAGGATTCCCTGGCCCTCAGGGTCTGGTAGGCTTGCCTGGAATGAAGGGTGAACGTGGATTCCCAGGAATGAAAGGTGAACAGGGCAATCCAGGACCTCCAGGACAAGCTGGTGCACCAGGACCTGAAGGACCTAAGGGTGACTCAGGCTCTCAAGGACAACATGGAGCTCCAGGACAACCTGGTCCACAGGGCCCTCCAGGAGACAGAGGACTTCCAGGATTACCCGGCCCAACAGGACCTGCTGGCCTCAGAGGTCAGAGAGGTGCACAAGGTGAGACAGGTCCACCAGGGAAGCCAGGCAGTGAAGGACCTCCAGGACCACAAGGTATTGCAGGACCTCTAGGACCACCGGGACCAATTGGAGAACAGGGACCAGAGGGAGCACCAGGTAAAGCAGGAACACCTGGTATTGCAGGAAGACCGGGAGATAAGGGACCTGTAGGACCTTCAGGACCTCCGGGAACTCCAGGGGCACCAGGTCTTCCAGGGCCACCTGGTCCAAATGGACCTCCAGGACCAGCAGGAGAACGGGGTCTTCGAGGAGAAACTGGACCACAGGGTGTAGAAGGGCCACAGGGAGCTAGAGGAAAGCCAGGACCTCCAGGGCCAGAGGGAGGTAAGGGTGATAGAGGAGAAGAAGGTCCAAAGGGTGCAAAAGGACACCGTGGTCTCATTGGTCTACAAGGGTTACCTGGACCTCAGGGACCTCCAGGAGACAAAGGCATGACTGGACCTCCAGGATTGTCGGGAAAAGATGGTGAACCTGGAACTAAAGGTATGCCTGGAAGAGATGGAAACCCAGGACCTCAAGGTATACCAGGACCACCAGGCCCTCGTGGACCACCAGGAGAAGAGGTTCGATGGGTTAATCCACCGGGGCGCAAGGGAGATGCCGCAGTGATAGTGCTGGTCGGGACGACCAGCTCTGAGGAGGGAGCAGTGTGACATGGCTTCTCCATGTCATTAAGACTCTTTGATTTTCAAGGAGGTTGTCATAGAGACAGTTTGAGTTGTTGAAGATTAAGAGACAGAAACTAGTATGGTGTGAGAGTTTGGAAAGATTAAGAGACAGAAACGAGTAGTATGGCTGTACTTGAAGCTTGAGAAAATAAAAAGATTTGCTAAATTTGTTACATTTAAATTTGTTACAGTATTGAATTAGTACAATGAGTACGGGGAGGATTTACAGTTGACAATGCAACATTAAATCAGTGAGTCGTGTGTAAAATCAAGTAACTTTTGAAATATATAGCTCACCCTTATTATAAAATGACTTTTCTAGTTTTTGTTAATGAAGATAGCTTTTTTACGCTTCGGAAGTGTTTTTATCTAATATAGCGATTGATGAAAATCTTTTCACTCATAAAAGCATCCCACCTCAGCGAAAAGCTGACTGTGGCAGTAACCGTCGAATTGATGTCATTGCTATCGACAGGAAGAAAGGGACAGCTGAGATCTTAGATCCCACAGTGAGGTTTGAGACATCCTTAGACCAGCCAGCAGAAGTGGATCGTGAAAAGAAGAAAATATATGAGCCCACAATTCCATTCTTCAGTGCCTCATATAATATCAGCAACATAGTGGTCACAGGCCTATTCTTCGGAGTAAGGGGCACAATACCAAAATCATTTGTGCAATGGAGACAATATAAGCTCCGTAAACAGCTACAGGACGACATTGTCCTAACGACTATAAAATACTCTGTGGCAATATGCCGAAATCATTTGTATGCAAACCACAACATTTAAATTTGAAAGTACTAAGATATAAAATAATCATTTAACTATGTCATATACTAACAAAAACTTTGTTTGTTTTTTTTTTTTTTTTGTTGCTTTTTTTTTTTTTTTTTTTTTTTTTTTTTTTTTTTTTTTAATTAACCTTTTTATGTATTCATTTCAAACACATGAAAGCTATTCTGTGTCACATGGCAAACCTTTATATAAGGTCAGATTTAATAATAAAATAATAATTTTCCATTTATATCCACCACACTTTTAACTCCAATAGCCATTTCGACGTCTGTTGACAACCGTGTTAACTCAGAGGGTTTTGGATCCTTGGGCTTTTTGGGCATTAGATTCACACTCTCATTAATTTTTAATTTTTAATTTAGGACTAAGACAGGGGTGTCCATTGTCACCTACCCTATTTAATATATATACTAATAACGCAGTTGTACGATGGCAAACTATGCTCAGAACACATTTTAAAATAAAGGGGAGAAATGTTGACACATTGCTGTTTTCTGATGACCAGATTTTAATTGCGGAGACGGAAGATAACTTACAAAGAGCCATACATTAATTAAATAATATTACAAGAGGATATAATCTTCAAATTTCATATGAAAAAACAAAAATTATGGCTTTTATAGGAGCAAACCATTTAATTTGCATAAATGATAAACCCATCCAACAACAGAGTGATTTTAATTATCTTGGCTATATTGTGTCATATACCAGCAATAGAGATATACAAAACAAAATAAACAAATTCCAAACAATATGTGGCACAATAAAAAGAACTTTCAAAAATTGTAATCGTCAAACTTTGTTAAAACTGTATAAAATAATGACGATCCCAACCCTGCTTTATGGGTGTGAAAACTGGGTCTTGACTATCTCACAACAGAAGAAAGTGGAGGCTGCTGAGATGAAATTTCTGAGACAGGTGGCAGGTTATAGACTCATAGACAAGAAAAGAAAAGAGGATATTAGAAGAGAATTGGAAATTCAGAGTCTAAATGAAACAATCATTGCATACAGGCAAAAATGGCAAGATCATGTGCAGAGAATGACCGAAGACCGTACACCACAAATAATGCACAAGTATAAACCTGTAGAAATGTTGGCAGGCCACGAATGAGATGGTCCGATCAATTTCCTTGAAGTCGGAATGAGCCACAAGGCTTATACCGTAATGATGATGATGATGATGATGATGATGATGATGATGATGATGATTAATTTTGCCAGACTCTGTGGAAGAGAGGGAATTATCTTTGTTAGAGAAAAATTGTTTCTCCCCAGCCGGGAATGTGACCCCTCGCGCAGCAGCCAGGTAGGCAGACTGAAGCACGGGGCCAGCCACAATTAAATTTTGCATAAATAACTAGATTTTTACTATGTTGTCCCATTACACACGTTAACTTCGCTTATTCACCTATTATCACACAATTTTCTGTTACAATTTAAATACATTGCATTTATGAACCAAGAAAGCGTGCATATTAATCCCAATGATACTTATTCTAAGAAGTTTGGGTCAGGAAGTGGTAATATGAATGTAAGTTCAAAACACAGCTGGGCATTATTTGATGTTGGACATTGCATTACATAGCTATACATAACGCGGGGAATCCCCCAGCTATAAAGCAAGCTTGGTTAACCAGATCGGCAATTTGTTTAAGTTACGAGAGGGAGCCTGGGTGCAGACTTCCACGCAATTTGGCCGGTGAGGAACACAAGCTCACTCCAGGAGTGACCGTTCCACTCCCTGCACGGCTTAGGAGGTAAACAACATACTCCAATTTCTGCTATCATGTACACAAATCCACAGCAATGGACTTATCCTCAACCAACTTCAACTATTTTCAGTTCTTTTCTAGGCACATTAAGCGGACGCGTGGAGTGCGTTTAAAATAATATTTTTATTTTAAAAGTACGGATATGTATTAAAATTTGAAGTTTTCGTAATTTTTAGCAGTCTTTTGGAAAATTTTTGCATTTCTATCACTTTATTAATGTAAGCAGTATAAGAATTAATAATAATACAATAATTGTAATCTGGCAGAATCCAATCACAGAGATTATTTTATCTCTCTTACATTATCCCTTTACTGCTTTTCCTCCCTCTAACATCCTACCCCTATCTCTCCCTCTCTCCCTCCCTTTCTTCCTCCCTCTCTTCCTCTCTTTCCATCTTTTCCTCTCCCTCTCTATTGTGCATGCCATCTGATTTTTAGAACGGTAACAAAACGGATTTTTTTGCTGGGTTCTTTATTAAAATTAAAACATAAGTACATAAGACAAGGTTAAACAGTACAGAAATAATTTTTGAACACCAAATTAATTTTATTTACCTCCACGTATTCGTTATAAAATTATCATGCAGTGTTCTAAAATATTTCATATTGTTTACACATTGTAACTAATTTTATACAGTCCCCGTGGTGTTAAACAGAAAATTCTCTGATAATCCCTCAACAACTCGTCAATAGAGAGCTGCGTGCCATGCGAAGGGTGCAGGGATCGATTCCAGGCTTGCGGTGGGAATTTTTCTCTGGTAGTATGACAATATGTATGTGATTTAATGTATGAAGTAGTAGGTAGTAGCAGTAGTAGTATCACTAGCCCTAATCACTCCGCGGGGAAAAACGGCCTTCATAGAAGCACGCCATCGTACACTAATGTTCGCCAATGCTTTAATTGCTTCCTGTTTGCACATTCCATAAACCAATTCGTGTGCAACGTTTCATTCCAAAGGTGGTCAACTTTAGAGCATTCCGCCTTTTTTTTTTTTTTTTTTTTTTTTGTCATCTTTGTTAAAAAGGGATTTAGGAAGTGTTAAGCATTGTATAACAACGTAGTGGTGTGAGGTATCTGACCTTGAACTTCCTTTGATGTGCGGCCGCCGCCACAATACATATAAAAATAACAAGAGAAAAGCACAGCATATGCAATTATAATGTTGGATCGTATTTTGCTTTTCTCCAAGGGCATTGCTAACACTAATCAACCTCTATGTACTATTGCACTCTCAAAATGCTAACTACATACATAGATATTCATAAATACTTATTAACATTATGTGATCTAATTTTAGGGGAGTTTTATTTAAATTATAATTTCATCCATGAAATAGTCATGAAGTATCACTTAGCGATCAGAGCATTTCAGATAAGTTCAGGCCCCTTGCCAAATTAATCACAGTATATGACATTTTAAACCAGTAAGTTCATAGCTTTCTGACAACAATATTCAATAGAATAGGAGCAAAACTGTTGAATATACATATTATTTAACCCCAGGCTATCAATTTAAACATTTTGGAAATGAACAGTCTGCAATTATTCTCAGCTGCTAATTATAAATATCGATTGACTCATCTTTATTTTCTTTGTTTATTTAGTATACCTGGTAATGAGGTTGGTTACAACACACTGCTAAATATAGCAAAGGTTTCTTACATAAAGGTAAATAAGTTTGATAACTTCGGAAACTTCACTACAGACGACTGTAGGGTTAAAAGTTACTTCTACGTTCTGCACACATCGCAATATTTGGCTAAAATTTCATTTTAAGAAATAAGTATGCCATAGGTATTAAACTTTTGTTTCCTATATGTGCTAGAATATGTATTTATTTAATTTGCAGTATTATGTTATGAGTTGTGAATAATGGACACCTTATTCTGTAAAACTCGACAGCCTCTCAGTGTGCATTAGGTCGAGTTATCAGAATTCCACTGTATGTTGACCATAATCCAAATGGCACTCAAAATGTGTTATGTACGGAGTTTTATATTAATGAATGCAGTCGTTCTTGAGTTATAAAGCACCTCCAATGTAACTGTTAGCTGCAAGTATTAATATCTGACCAAGGAAATACCGTCAGTTTGTGTTAGGTGCGAGGGTATGGTATGGACAGAGTTGCCGTGATGCTAATTTCGGATAGATAGGTAGGTAGGATAACTTTTAATATCCGAGTTCTGGTTGATATACATACACTCGGACCCTCCAGCTGGAACCAAACCGTAGAAACCAGCCCTTCATCTACTTACAAAGTTGGATTTCATTTTTATGTATGCAAATACATGCGAAATTGGAAAACCCACCAGATAAAAAAATTCTCGTCACATCCCCCTTATAGTCCCGAAATTGTGTGCTCGTCCGAACGCACGTTGGGGTGGTCATGTGTCGAAGGTGGTCCCTTCAACCCCTTCCCACCACCAGATGTCGCTCCTTCCGCCCCAACCGATTTTAATTTTTAAAAAACTGACTTGCTAATACAGTATTAATGTATCGGCCTATTAGCACCAGATGGCGTTAACTTCCTCCCTCAGTAAATTCGTCAAGCTTTTGATTTCCAGATTGAAGGACTGCACACTTTACACTCGTCTACATGCCCAGTTGGAGCTACAACTTTTAAAATCACTTTTCTAATTTCATTCTCTCTCTTTTTTTAATCTCCGCCACGTATTCGCTCTTCTCTTCGGTACGTTACATGAGTATGAAAACCAAGAGAGGAACTTGGAGGTATGAAAATTGTTACGGTGCAAATTTGTGATTCATGCTGACGTAGCAGATCTACATATGTGAAGAGCTGCAAAGCACTTCCCAACCTGATTTCATATGCCCACAGAAACTGTTCCTTCCCTCAGATTAAAACTCCATAGTATCTGTGCTTCAAACTCAGCAGAGCAAAAAGTCTGCTTTCCATAAAAAAATGTCATATTTACATAACTTCCGCTAGCGTCTATTATTTATTTTCATACAACTTACAAAAACTATTCTTGCAAGAGCTTCTTTTTTTATCTGCTCCACATTACTCGTATAAATGACTCCACTATACATTTCATACAGATACAGAAGAAATACAGTCGACTGAAACGACGCTTCAATTTTTAAAATGTGCATCACTATCTAATGGCTTAGAAGCCCATGCTAGTTTCATGGCATCGCAACAAACTACTGAATGGACACAAAAGTTAAAAACAAGAATCGTATACATTGCACTCACATGAGTTTATATACTCGTCTACAAAATATTCTTACAAACCCCTGTTTCTCTATCTTCTTCTTAACCCATATGTTTATCTTATAATATTATTACTTTTAAAAGCCATAGTTTTAGTTTAAAAACATTATTTCCTGTGAAACTTTCAGGCTCGCCAACTGCTTTATGGATCAAGCTCATTGTATAAAAAGGAATGCACGCGCTATTCCGTGTGTGCGTTGTGATACATATACCATACACATAAACCATAGGATCACAGCCGTCAGACTTGTAACTAACAACATAAAAAATCCAGCAAAATGTCACTAGCATTGAGCATCTTTAAATCCACTCTCTCACCAGCATAGAATACGGAGTAAAACTAATGTGGGAACAACTGACATAGAAAGATCTGGAAGACAGAAAGAGTAAACTATAGTCTCATAAAGAAAGCGCTAGTCATTTCAAAGCACACACTCTCACATTGATATGACATGCTACTTTTAAAATCATATTAAGTCCATATATTTACGAAATTGAATTTTATGTGTAATCTTGATATTTTGAACAAACTCTATCCGATGGTGAACTCATTTCGCGTCTAATCGCATTAGTTTCCAAGCAATGAGGCTTCATTTACGGGGTCCACTTCAAACCATATTAAGTCCTTCCTCTTCCAAGCAATCACACATCTAAATAGACTGTCAAAAATGAACGCCAGTGCACTGAACACACTGTCAAGAATGAGCGTCAAAACAGTGCAGACAAATTTACGTACAGAAATTACTCATCTGATAAAGACAAGGACAATTAAGACTTTGAAGGAGTTGAATTCAGTAATTTCACATTCTGTTAACAGTTCAGTAAACGAATACTGCATTAAGTCACTCCTTAATAGCCTTTTCAAAATAATTAGACAATGGAACTTCTAAGAAAACGTTACTTGTATATTTTGTTTTGTTTCTGTAAGGAAACGTCATAAATGTTAGGTATATTCAAAGCACAGAGTTCATTTTCACATCAAACCACATGTCTAAATTGTGTTTATAAATATATTTTATCCTGTTTTGGAATTAATTTTAGTGAAAATATATCCTTAATCTTAGTATCTATACATTGTTTTGTACCTTACCAGTTTTTGCTCTCTCCTGAAAAATTTGCTCTAATGGACATAATACGATTTGAAAAGTATACTCATAATATACTCTCGCAATGGCGAGTTTGTTCTTGGAAGACTTACGTTCACAGTTGTGCTTTTTGTCTTGTCTTGTCTGTCACGGAGGGGATTCCGGCACGTAAGCCGATGGATTATTGTGAGCCAGTCCCCGGGAGGGAGTGTGATACGATGTACCTTACAGGCGGCCAGAGCGCATCACAGGCAGAACTACTGGTGGGTCCCTAACAGATGCAGACTGTTCTTCAGCCCGACTGAATTCCTCGGGGCGCATTACCGAGCACCATCTTGTGTGCAACATCGAGACATTCCACCATCCAGAAGAACAGTGTGAGTGTGAGCGCCATCATGTGATAACTGATAAGTAAATGTTCTAACGCTATTGCTACTGATGACGCACAAAATGAAATTGTGAGCTTCTGTAGTTTTCATTACAGTTTTTAAGGATTACTGCAGTTTATTAAGGCAAATAGTTGGCGACAAAGTCGAAGTGCATAGTCTTAGAAGATCCACCAAGTGATCGTCGCGTAGCCTATCGTGATACAGACTTTTAATATAGTTCAATTTGGAGAAACTCTGTTCACAAATATATGTAGAGCTATACTCACCCTTACACACACTATCCTGCAAATGCTTATTTATCTACTTCATTTTAGTGGACATAAGCATTTTCAGAAAGTATCTTATTGCTAATTTTCTTGTAGGTGCAAGAAGAATGGGGAATACAGTAGACTTTAAGCGATAGTAAAATCTATTAAGAGCTGATCGCTATGCGGCGCCTTTGAAATTCCGCTCTCTTCGTAAGCCCAAGAGACAAAAAAACTAATATCATAGCCCTATTTAAGAAAAGTACAAGTATTGGCAAATTCAAACTAATAATAAAGAATATCTCGGAAATGGTTCACTCAAAAGAGAAAAGTACTTGACATAAATTATGTATTTTAACGACATCTAGATTTTTTGTTCAATAAGCTTTTGTCTGGCTCTTGCTGTTTACCATTTATGCAAAAATCATCCAGAATGAAGAAGTGTTCTGTGAACATTCCCAGAAAATTCAAGTTATCACTTACAAACTGCCACGGAATCGCCTGCTTGTGGATACTGACTGATTGTGGATCTAAACGCCACAGGCGTGATTCACCATCCGACTAAAAGGGGAAGTGGGGAATAGCAGGTAAGCGTCTCCAAAGAGACAAGGTTGGACATCACTGCTCCTACCCGATGCCGACCCACCCTGCCTGCAGGCAATCCCAGGCACTGCAAAGCAGCGCGATAATCCCAATCAACTCGTCATAGCCTTCCTCTGCCATCTATACACAGAATTCAGAACTAGTCAACTAATGGTTTCAAATGTAGATGGCAGCATATCAATTTGTCTATGTTCCTTACGAAAGGAAATAAAAGTTAAGTAATATAAAGCAAAATGTTCACAAACTAACAAGATTTATATTGAAAATTGTACATACACTAACGTAAATGTATTAAATCCCTTAACTAAATTTTACCATTTGTATTAATTAATAGGCAAAAATTACAACGCGTTCCTTCTTTATGTCTGCACAGCGGACTAGATATACTCGTCAAATATTACACTTTTGGCTTTTGGGCTAAAACTCAACTTTTCACATCTTATCTAATTTTTTAGGTGGGTTGCATAACAAAATGGGTGTCCAGATAATGGGAGGTATTGATGCGCCATCTGAGTGTGTATACGTAGAAACATGAATACACTGGTACTGCCAACAAAACTTTCCCGAAATAATAAATATCCCTAGGGTTTCTCCTCTATGCAGAAGTTAAGGTAACCTTTTCCGAAATAGTTTGTATTATAATACACAAGGACCACTATTACCACTACTAATAACAAGGAGATAACGCTAGGAAGAAGTTTGAGAGATAAGTTGCGCTCCATTTTCATACAATGCGTTCACACTGCGAGAATGAAAATTGCATCTTCTTTTAGAAGGTCTAGGTTATCATTTTACTTTCTCTACTACATATAGCAAGTAGTGGAAGTATTGTACCCCACCCAAAAATTCGATGTCGAAATTTGAGGCCCCTTGAATCCAAAAACAAAGCATTTTTAGGAAAAGGTCTGTGTGTGTACGTGTGTGTGTGTGTGTGTGTGTGTGTGTGTGTGTGTGTGTGTGTGTGTGTGTGTGTGTGTGTGTGTGTGTGTGTGTGTGTGTGTGTGTGTGTGTGTGTGCGTCTATCAGTCTGTGGATAGCATAACTCAAAAACAAAAAGTCAGTTAAAAACCAAAGTTGGTATTTAATGTCTTTCAAGGATGCGACACAAAGATTTTGAAAAAATCCTCCACCCTAACTACCCTTTACATGGAAACTTTTTCGAAAATGAAATAATAACTGAATGCAGAAGAAAATGGCAAGATCATGTAAACAGAATGGATGAAGATCGAACGCCACAGATAAAACAATCGGTACACCGCGATTGAGGTGGTAGATCAGTTATTATGTCTACCAAATTTCACTTTTCTATGTAAGATAGTTTTGCAAAAAAAAATGTATTGGGTTTTTTGCTCAATTTTAGTGTAGTATAAGAAATACTTCATGTAAAATATTAATTGTTATAAATAAAGTAAACTGTAGCTATACGTTCATTTTGATTATATCTACAAAACCTGGTCTTCTTATTTGGCTATGTCAAATAGCTTTCGAGAAAAAAATTATTGAATGCATCGATGATTCAAATTATTAATAATTTTGAAAGTCAAAATTCAATAACAAATAAACTGCCCTATCTAAGGTATTTAAATTACCTCACAACCCATATTGAATGCAATAATAGCTGAAGTCACTGCAATTTGCAATTTCTTTTTAGAAACAAAAACTCGTGTATTAAATTCAGAAAAACATGACCACGTGGTTAACACATGAACACAGACAAAAATGTGATGCTTTAGCACTGTTTTACCGGGATCAATGTGTGCTTACAGCACTAAATCCGACCGCCTGATTGAAACTTCAAAATTGTACGCAATTTTGCTGCAATGGGATAGTGGAATGTATTTCAGGAAAAAAGCTCACCTGCACATGGACATTTAAATTATGACGTCACAGCCTTTTAAATGGCAACGCGGCGTAAGCGACAATAGATTCTGAAAGTACATCCTACAGATACAATATTAAAGCAAATAAAAATCTGATGTGTTGCACTCACATGACTTTCTCTACTCTTGTACTAACCATTCTTACAAACTCTTATTCCTATATCTTTTTCGTGTTAGTTAAGATAAGCTTTTGTACAAATTATCTTATTGCTTATTTCCTTGTAGGTGCAAGGGGAATATTAGACTACAGTAGGCTTTGTGCGATAGTCAAATCTTTTTAAGCTTTGACATTCCGTTCTCTTTGCACGATTAACACATAAAAAAATGAACAACGTTATTGCATTTCGCTAAGTTGTAAGTTTTCCGAAGCTCACACACACAAAAAGGAATATCTCCGAAATGGCCCACCCTACAAGAAAATTTATTGGGACACAAGTTGTGTATTTTAGCAAGATCTACATTTTTTGTATGGTATGATTTGGTCTATCTCTAACGGTTTACCAGTTATGCAAAAATCATCTAGAGTAAATACGACTACAGGGGCTATAGCCAGAAAATTCAAGATATACATTTAATTTGTCATCAAAATATCTCAAACATATGATATTTTGATTAAAATCGTTAGAGCCATTTTCAAGGAAATCAAAATTTTCGAAAAATTTTCCATGTAAAGAGTTGTTTAAGGTGGGGCTATTTTGCTCAAAATCTTCGTGTTGCGTCCTTGAAAAACTTTAAACTTAAATACCAACTTTGGTTTTTAACTGACTTTTCGTTTTTGAGTTATGCTGTCCACAGACTGACGGACTGACAGATACACAGACACACACACGGACCTTTTTCTAAAAATGCTTTTTTTTTATTCAGGGGGCCTCAAAACATGTATTTCCGGTGAAATCTCGACATCGAATTTTTGGGTGGAATACAATACTTCCCCTACACACCAGTAGAGAAAGTAAAAAATGAATAACAATGTTCTATTTGACAGAAGTATAAGTTCTCCAAAACTCACACAAACAACAAGAAATATCTCCGAAATGGTTCACTCTACAAACAAATGTATCGGGATATAAATTGTGGGTTTTAACGAGATATATATTTTTTGTACAGTAATATGTTGTCTATCTCTTACAGTTCACGAGTTATTCAAAATTCATCCAGAGTAAACAACACTACATAGGCTATGGCCAGAAAATTCAAAATATGCATTTCATTTGTCATAAAAATACCTCAAACATATGACATTTTAATCAAAATCGTTAGAGCCATTTTCAAGAAAATTAAAATGTTCGAAAAATTTTCTATGTAAAGGGTAGTTTAGGGTGGGGCTATGTTCTTCAAAATCTTCATGTCGCATCCTTGAAAGACATTAAACTTAAATACCAACTTTTCAAAGAAATTCAAGGTCATAGTGATTGCACCCGTAACCTTCTATAGTTTACCCTTTCCTTACCGGAAATCGAACCCATGTCTGCTGGAAGTTAGTAAGGAGATTACTGTTAAGTAAACCGTTGTATCATGTCTAAGAGGGCCGGGGGGGGGTGGATTGATTGAATTAGCCACTCTGGTCGGTTTCCTTCACTTTGCCGGCTGAGCAGTTCCCGTCTGGAACCATTTCCGTCTCCTTCTGTTGACGTGCCTTCCCAGGAAATGTTGTGCAATTTACTTTATTAGGGAGAACAAACCGCAGCAGCCACTTGGGTAATGGTCCGGGTGCTGCGGTCAATATACTCGTTAACACTGACGTCAAGCGCTCGTCAGGGCGTCTGGCATCGTATCTGACTCCCCATGCGATCAATGACAACTTAGGCTTTGGCAAGCATTAACACACTCTATAACAAAACTAACATTGTTTTAGTAATTTTAGCTTTTAGATTAACTATTTCATATATGGAGACCTGAAATTATCAGTAATAGCCAATAAATTCTCGAGTGGAACTACAGAATTTATCTGGGAAGGTCACACGTCAAATGTTATCTGGACTATTTCATAAGTAAAACCTAATTTAAATACTATATCGCAAAGATTTGACCAGAAAATGTTAAATTCTGTATTAAAAAAAAAAAAAAAAAAAAAAAAAAAAAAAAAAAAAAACGAAAATATTGTGACGTTGGAGTCTGCGTACAACAATGGACGGGAAGGGCTGAGCTATTACACACTAATACGGGGCGGTGATCGGGTAGGCACGTTAAAGATCGGGCTGCCTCGCGCGACTATGCATGTACGTGACCGTAAACAATGAGGTGACAGAAGCAAAAAGAATTGAGAACGTTCGCGAGGCTTCTAGCTGAGTCATCGTGGTGCGTGTGTATGGAGAGTTTCTCCAAAGGTTGTGTGACGTCATCCCCAGTATAAAATGGCATGAGACAGCAGCAATCAGTGAGTAAGTGGAGCTACGTGAATAAATCGGTCAGTGTGATAGAATAGTGAAAGATAGACAAAAGTGTAAACAAAGACAAAAGTAAAGGTCCTACGGAGTTGGCTAATCCCTGCTGTCGGAGAAGGCCCTGGCCCGAACTGGGATTTTCACAGGCTAATTCTTATTAATCATTCAGCTTTATTCTACAAATAACAGTGAGTTACGTGATAACATGAAATCATTTGCGCTAGAAAACTTGGGTATCTACTGCAAAGCTAAAATTAACCTACAAAGAAAACAGTAAAATATATTTTCCGTGTGTTTTTGGTGAGATCTTTTTATGCAACAAAACTAAGTGTAAAAGTATTGATTCATGAAACAAAACCTAAAAAAGAGAATAAAATATAAGCAATATTTTTCTTATTTTATATGTACTTTCTGTGAACTACTTTCTACTCCATGGCCAACACAATGAAACTTATTTTGTAGCTCTAGTGTGTTTTCGTGTTCTCGTAACTATTACAAAGGCTTTGTAAAACCCTTTGTCATATAGTATTTGTGAATTGAAATTAGAACATGTTTATAGCCTATGTGCGTCAGAGAGAGCAGGAAATTTCAATGGTGAAAAAATGTGTCGTAATCGATTTTGGTTATACTACAAATACACACACACACATACACACAGACACACACACACACACACACACACACACACACACACACACACACACACACAAACTACTCTTCTTTCTTCATAATATTAGTATAGATTTATTACATTAAGGCAAACACACGAGCTTAGTTGGTTGTTTTCTGTGTAAGGGAAGTTGGATGTGTCACAGTGCTGATTGGGGAATGAGAATTGAGGCAGCCTCCCCGTTCACATGAAAGAGATACTAAATGCATGCACCACAGTAGGCTATCAAAGTGAATACACCTCGGTAATGGACCTTAGACATAAGTACACTTCTGCAGGAAGCTATAAAGAGGATTTCTACAACTGGAGCTGAGTCAACACTATGGCCATTACTTTGTGGGGAGGAATCCGTGGCAAAATGGCTCAAATCCTGTGTGTTGTTATGATTTACGATCAGGGGCTAATCTGTGGGGCGAACCTATTCATTATAGATCTTTCCCCTCCTTGCTTTTTAAAAGCCAGGCAATGGAAGGGCTATGGAGCCCTTCAACATATTGTTCACATGGACACAATACAGAATGGGCAGTTCCAAATGCTTCTTAACGCTCTATCTCACTGCAGATTTAAAAAGAATATGAATTTATATACAATACCAGTGTACTGCAGCTTCATATGGAATTCTGATGCCTCACTGAACCATCTACTTTGAGTAGACAATTCAAATGACTATTTCACACATAAAAACATTAAATTATCATACGAATTATCTATTGGTCATTCTTTCGTTTTGTACAAATTATCACTAGGTCATTCTAATCCAGATTGAGTAGGATTTCTGAAGACATTACCAGAAAATTCAAGGTACACATTTCATTTGTCATGAAAATATCTTATATAGATCCATGATATTTTATTCAAAATCATTAGTTATTTATGAGAACATAGAAAATTACGAAATTTTTTCCAGTTAAAGGATAGACCCTCGCATAACTTGTAATCCGTAAGAGATGGGCAACATTTTATTACCCAAAAAATATAAGTCTCACTAAAACGCACAATTTATGCCAAATATAATTTTGTGGAGTGAACTATTTCCGAGATATTCCTTGTTGTTTGTTTACATTTTTCAATACTTACACTTTTTCTAACAGGAATACGTTATTCGTCTTTATTCGTATAATGACCAGTACTTAATAGCATATTGCGTACCAAGAACTGTAAGTGATACTTAACAGTTGAGAATGCATTTTGGGAATACGAGGCCCGCAGGACAGAGTTTTTCCAAGCATTCGAGATCTAATAAGTAACTTACAGTTCGTACTTAGTCAATTACTTTTTGCAGTACTTGAAAACCCCGTAAAAAGCAATAATAAATCAAAATTGCCTTTCCGTATTTTATTTAACATTAATAAAACATGAATTCTCTATGTGAACAAATGAAAAGCTACATCTAAATTATATGGACAAAGCCTTCTTATCCAGTCTTTTGTTAATGAATTTCGCAATAGATTGTTTACTTGAAGTAGCACATGTCTTGGTTTCTAGGTTATTTTTTTATGTAGCCGAATTGAATCTTTCGACTTTTAATAGTTATTATTAAGCAGTAACATTTTATAAAAATGAGGGAGATTACTATTGAAGAAGCTGCGGATCTGAATGTGCATCATTTTTACCAGTGAAGTTGAAACAAAGATATGTTGAAGATTACAATGCTTTCCGATGGTAGTACTTTGATAAAAATGGTAACAGTTATACCAGTGAGACAGTTCTATTGGCATATTTTGCTGAGGATTCATTAATAACTTATTTTTGGGTTAGTATGCTGTTGGGTGTGACGTCATTTCCTCCTGGTACCGTAAGTATTAGCCATGGTAATTGATAAATTACAAATTTAGCTTACACCACCAAATATCTGTTCACAATAATTAACGTAGATATCAAGTATTGCAAAGAAAAATATTTAACAATCACTTAAGGAGATATGGAATGCGTTTTCGGTCAAAAATGTCAATTTTTGGATTATTGTCTTATACGAAAGTATGAAGCTTTTGTTCACTGTGTCGTTTGAATTACCTCGATATCTATCCTAGAAGTAGGTTAAATTATTAAAGTATGGGAATGGTTACACAGTAGCACTGTTGGAGGAATGGAATTCTCAGGAGTTAAATATTTTAGTGGTATGAAAAGTGTGCACTACACTAATTAATTAAAAGATGCTGACAAGCATATAATGAAGTTGTAGCACTACAGTCATGTGGAGAAAATGTAAGAATTGAAAAGCCGAAACGTGTATCCAGAAGAGGATGCCTTGTCGACTAACAAAACTGAAGGTTTCCTCGGGGAGTTCTTAGTCATGGAAAGACAGTTGATGGAAGGCATAGACTCACAGATGATGTCATTGAGAGATTTCAGAGGTATTGTGATATTGCAATAAGACAAAATCTAGAAAATGTAGAAAAACGATAAACTCGGTATGGACAGTTTACTTCCAAACATTATCGAAAAATCACCTCAATCATGGTTTGTGTTCAGGTGGTGCAGACTCTTGGTGTAAGTATAATAGAGGGCTAGACAAAGAAAGTAAATATAACCATCCTCGAAGTTTGCCATTTTCCATAATGATAGATGTAAAAGCAATATTTAGTGACATTTTCTCAGTTAATTAACATTTTATCTGAAATTTTCTTGGTGTACTACAAACATTGAAATAAAGGTTTTTAAAATAATCAGTGTTTGGAAAAAATTCTAGCACATATATACTCAAGTTTTTGAAAAACTGTTCTTTCAGCTACTATAGCGATATTAAACCTACACATTGTGAAACTTTCAGCTTCTAAGTTGTATAGTTACTTTAAAATGTCCCTTATATACCTATGATGAATTTTAACATTGTCAAGATAGGGCACATTCTGCATCCACTTAAAGTCTACTGCAGTCCCATATTCTCCTTGCACCTACAAGAAAATTAGCGATAAGATAATTGCTGCAAATTTTTATCTCAAGTAACACGAAGAAGATACAGGAATAAGAGTTTGTAAGAATGGTTAATACAAGAGTAGATTTTTTCAGCATTTTGTTAGATTACGTGAATATTTTCCTTATCAATACACCACACTCTCTGCAACATGTCCAAAAATGTTTAATAAATACAAAACAAATAATCCGGGGTTTAATCTGAGCTTTGCTGTTATGAGTGTCGCAATTTCCCAAAACAGCCACTGGGAGTCTTAATAACGCGCGAGTAGGTATACCCACGTTAAATCAGGACTGTATGGAGCATGCAAAGTTTAAAGGAAAGAGGCAGTAAGCCAGATGATCCCAGCTGTTTTTTTGCGTTGCCTACCTCTCCTTATCCACTCCAGTGCCCTCTAATGGCAGCCTCGTTTGCGTAAAAACAAGTCATAAACTAAAGTTTATATATTCAAATGGTAAGCTCGCTCCCCCAGCCATTACCGGCAAAGCTCGGGGATATAGCGAAACCTCCGCTACACGGGTTATACACTGGCGAACAACGGGGTTTACAACCGGGAACAAATTTTCCGCTCGGCTTCCAATTAAGTTGGTTAGCCTGTCGCTGCGCATCCGAACAGTGGCTCCATCACCGAGCCAAGGAGGATCTCGCGGGATAGCACTGCTAGGAGATTCAGAGTGAAGCCGTCCACCACGATGTTTAAGATTAAGGGTTGCTGGAACTGCCTCCATGCAGCAAAATGCCTTGTTAACAATGGCATCTAAAAATCCACTTCATAACTTCGATGCCTCCTATAACTTTCTTCAAATATTACCAATTCGCCAAGCATTCTTACAAGAAGTAATTTTCTTGTCTTACCCCGTGGTGCAAGCAGCCCTTTCCGGGCCAGGCCTATAACCTGGCCGCTGCGTCCACCACATCTGCCCTCACAGGCATTAGAAGTGGCATGCAGTACTGGAGGGTGGGACGTGGTCCGCACCCCGATTCCTCCCGACCGGTATATGCGGCTACGCAACCAGTGATCGCTACTTCTTAATCAAGTAGTTCCTCAATTGTCCCTTCAGGGATCTCACGAAACTGAGCGAACCCCGGACCAGTGGCAGCAAATCCCCATACCAGTACCAATTTTCCTATCTACTTCATGTTAATCGAGATAAACATTTGCCAACGACACCGATAGCGACATCGTTAAGATATAACCTCGTTTGTGCTGCGGTTCTAATCTGAGCATCGTGTTCCCTGACTGCGGATTTTCCAGGTGTTTCTCAGACTTCTTCTTCTATCTTCAAGGACTAGCCTAAAGCCTGTTCCTGTCTCACATCTTTCCACTTCTTTCCGGGTCTTCTTGTAGGTCGATATCCTCTTGGTCTGTAATTCAAAATTTGCTTAGCAATTCTATCGTTGTATCTGGAGCTTCCATTTTTCTTTAAACTATAGTATTCTTTCAACTGTGGGTTCTACTCTCAATTCCTTTCTGATATTTGTTTCCTAAGTGCTCCTATCTTGTACCCTCTTAACCGATCTCAGAAAGCATATTTCAGCTGCTTTTGTTTTTTTGAAATTGGCATTTCTGAAAGCCCATGCCTCGCTGCCACACATTAAGACTGGGAGTTCCATGACGGAATGAAATTTTAGTTGCCCGTCTTTTGTAGTTATCCCTTTTAATGTTCTTTGAATTGTTTCATTAATTGCTTCACATTCTATGCATTTATTGTTCATATCTTAATCTATTTTATAAGTGACATCACAATCTAGGCAATTAAAAAGTGACAGTTGTTCAGTTGTTTTATTTTCTATGTATGTATGTTTTTGTTCACACCGTAAATTTGCCATGGAATGCCATAACCTATCTTTTTCTTCCTGAGATTTTCATGTTGTACAGTTTACTAACGTTATTTAATGCATGTATTGCTTTTTTCAGGCTATCTTCTGTATCAAAAATTAAAAGAGCTTCATTAGCAAACAGTAATATGTTTTTGAGTTTCATCTAATATTTATATCACCGTGTAATTTCGATATCTTTTTCTCTAATAATGTCGTTCATATATTAAATAAAGTGGGGATAGACTGCATCCTTGTTTCATTTGATAAGTTTCCTATTTCAATTGTAATCTCATGATAAATGTATAAACTTTTACAACCAAATGCATAGGATAGCCATTTGTGGGATGATTTTCATCTTTTCACTCTGTCAAACGCTTTCTCGGGCTTCTTTGTTTTACTGTCCTCAGTTGGGTCAGGCGCCGCAGACAAACTCTGGATCAGAGAGAGTAGCCAAGATGAGTAATCAGCCCGAAGTGAGGAAGAAGATATTAAATGCTGGTGAAACGAAAGATAGCAATGGAGCACTTGGTGAAATGAATGGGGGGGAAATGGATTTTAGATATAGAGGTGTAAGTAGATGAACCAATGTCTTGGAGGTAAATCTCAGAGAAGTATTCTAAACCTAGGTCTGGCAATGCTCCTTAACATTTCATCTTTCATTATCATTTACCGGATATGCAAAAGTCAGATGCAAAGGACTTCTAAAGACATTCTTAGATAATTCAAGATATGCATTTCATTGGTAGGGAAAATATCTTTAACAAACTGTCTTAAAGATTGGCATTTTAATCAAAATTGTTAGATGTACTTTTTAGAAAATAAACATTTTCGAAAAACGTTCCAAGTAAAGAGTAGTCCGCGATGGTGGGATTTTCTTGTCACGTCCTTTGAAGATGTTGAACTTAAATACCAAGTTTGGTGTTCAATAACTTATCGTTTTTTAGCTATGCTGTCCACAGACGGACACACAAACACGTGCGCACAATACTTTGTAAATCATACTGTACAAAAAATATAGATCTTGCTAAAACACACAGTTTATGTCGAAATAATTTTTTTAAGAGTGAACCACTTCGGAGATATTCCTTGTTATTTGTGTGAGCTTTGGAATACTTAAACCTTCGTTAAATGGAAGATCGTTGTTCATTTTTATATCTTAACCGTGCAAAGAGAACGGAATCTTAAAGCTTTAAAAGATTTGACTATCGCTTAAAGCCTACTGTATTCTAATACTCCTCTTGCATCTACAAGGAAATAAGCAGTAAGATAAGTTTTGCAAATGTGAGTGCAACATATAATTTTTTTTATAATGATATACTAAAGTATATAAAAAAATTTGGAAAGAATCCCCGTTGTATTACCATAAATACAAAACTAAACGATCTAGCTTTCTGTGTTTGAACCTAAATATTTAATTTTAGCGTTCACCACAGTAACAACTTTGGTTCAAGGTTATACAAAGTAATGACAAAAATAGTCCAGGTTTGCAACACTACAGCATTAAAAATAAAAAGCAAAATTAAAAAAATATACTGTGCAACGATGTGCATAATAGAAATTATTTAATGTTTGCTATTGGAACGAAAGGCAGTGATGGGTGTGCAGTGGCTGAGAACGGAGAGAGACTGAAATGGAAGGAAGTGTGGGAGAGAATAAAAGCATATGATATATAGTGCAGTGGAAAAGAGTGGACCGAATAGTATGAAGGTCATAATATCAGTATAAAGGGAAGGTAGACACAGTCACAATAATGCGATAAGCAAGTAGGGGTAGTAAGAAAGGTGCAAAAACAAGACTGTGGAAGGGAAATTTAACTCACAGAGACTAGAAATTAGAAAAGCAACTATTACTGGTACATAGTACCAGTGGTCTGCTGTCTCCGCAGGGGTGTTGTCAACCTCGTCACATCCAACCGACCTAGCTGTCCCAAACGACATAACGGCCTCTATCCCAAACGCACTATGTTTTTTCAGATAAAAACAACTAGACCATTCCCAAACGTGCTACAGCCATAACAGCGTAGCTTTTGTGTACCTTGTGAGAATAGTTCCAATCTTTACGTACCTCAATCCGTAAATTGTATGGGCACTCCAAATTGGCATATGCATCAATACCTGCTATGCTCTTTGCCATACGAAGAGGCAAAGAAATGCCATTCTGTGGATGCATTGAAACACAATGTAGCAGTTTTTAAAGAGAACGGTCCCTCTTTTATTTTATATTGCGCTGCACCCCAAATGTAGCTGCGCGTTTGGGCAATAAGTTCTTTCTTTCAGGGTCGTACAGAGGGAGTAATAGTTAACATTTATAAAATGGCTTGGACAAGGATTTTCTTTAAATAAAGTCCAGATTTCTATAAATATTTTTAAGTCTACTATGAACTGTTTAACAAATCAACTCTCTTTTAACAAGATCTTAAAACTATAGTCCGAAACTATTCGGTTAATTCCTTTACGGCAATTTTTTTTCAAGTTGATTCTCCCCCAAAGTTTGGATGCACCTCTTTTTCATGGCGAACTATTATTTCACGCGAACTTATATCCACGAAAATCAATTATGCAACGCTTCGTTTAAGCACCATCCATCACTCGTGGATTATTCGTTCTTTTTAGTTCTTGTTTCAGAAATATTTATGCGTTTCTATTTGCGTCTCTCAATTATCACGTAATACGCACAAATTCGCGATTTCCTTCGACGCTAACACCACAACTATATTGAAAAAGATTAACCATTAATTCCTGTTGGTTACCAAGCTTAGCAACGATTGTTTCTCTTTTGTTTTTCTCTTCACTAATTCACACGGTAATGTTGGCTATGCTTTCCTATTATTGTACTAAATAGTTTCGGGCGTAATATTTGGGTTAACAAAACAAAGTGTAACACATATAGCACGTATATAATATTAGCGAATATAAAATAATTAACAAATACCAACATGAACCATACCTATTTCCATATCTTGTGAATTAAATAAGCGGTTTGGCTTTATTATTTCCCTTAAAACAGATTTTAAAAAGTCTGGTACGTTGCACGCACATGCTTTCTCTACTCTTGTACTAACCATTATTACAAACCCTTATTCCTGTATCGTCTTCGTGTTAGTTGAGATACCTAAACATTAGCAGAAATTATCTTATTGCTCGTATTTCATAGTAGGTACAAGGGGAATATGGGAATACAGTAGGATTTGAGCGATAGTCAAATTCCGTTCGCTTTGCACAGCTAACACTAAAATTGAATAACGATGTTCCATTTAACGAAAGTCTAAGTTTTTCAAAATTCACACAAATAACAAGGAATATCTCCGAAATAGTTCACTCTATAAAAAATTATTCGGACATAAATTGTGTGTTTAAGCAAGATCTACATTTTTGTATAGTAAGATTTGGTCTATCTCTTACGATTTACCAGTTATGCAAAAGCCATCCAGAGTAAATAGGACTATAGAAAATTAAAAATATAGGTACATTTCATTTTTCATAAAAATATCTCAAACTTGTGACATTTTAGTCAAAATTGTTAGAACCATTTTCGAAAAAATCAAAATTTTTGAAAAATTGTCCATGTAAAGGGTAATATAGGGTGGAGGCATTTTCTTAAAAATCTTCGGGTCGCGTCCCTAAAAGGTGTTAAACTTAATTACCAACTTTGGTTTTTAACCGACTTTTCGTTTTTTAATTATGCTGCCCACAGACTGACACACACACACACACACACACACACACACACACACACACACACACACACACACACACATGGACTTTTCCTAGAAATGCTTTCTTTGAATTAGGGGGCCTCAAAACATATTTCCGGTGAAATCTCGACGTCGAATTTTTGGGTGGAGTATAATACTTCCACTACTTACTATACGTAGTACAGAAAGTAAACATGTTTATGTTTATGCTACTCTGTATACCATCAAAAAATAATAAATTTACTTGGGAGTTCTCAAATTAGATATAAACTTTATTGACTGTCCTTTGAACAAATGTAATCTGTTGCAAGGACTTACAAGCCAGTGCCTAGGATCAGAAGAAATTAATAACGAAATAACCTTAAACATGTCTATTTTTTTCCCCAAGTTAAACGCCATCATTTATAAATGTTTCCAGGATTATTTATGTTACATTTAACTGCTTTCAAAAATGCAACACCTTTTTTCATCACTTTATAGAATTCTTTGCAAGATATATTACTATAAATACAGAAGTTCACTCTTAATCAGAGAAATGTGTCATTTGTTTCTTGAATTGTGTTACGATCTTCGGTTACTAGCCACTGTTTGTTATCCCTAACTGATGGTATTACAAACTCAATTTGACTGTAGCCTGAGGATTATGATGTCCTGTGAGCACAAGGCTCTCGCTGTTTGCAACGCTATCTCGCGGGTGAAGCAACCATTTAGGTTAACCACATCACAGATGTGTGTGATGGTTTGGAGATTTGTACACATTGCATAACCTAAAAAAATCTTTTGTTTTATTCACAATTCATTCAAAGCCTTGAGATGCTTTGAAGAAGCGCAAAATCGTTGTGCTCACAATGAAAGTAAGTTAAAGACAATGATATTGTTCCACGTGTTTTTAAACTTATGTGTACTTACATACTGTATAGTTTACCGTGTATTTGCTGTTCGCAAATGTGTAATTTGCCGTGCTCCGTTTATTGCATTTGCGTTCGTTAAAACTTTGTAAAAATAATCTCACAAAACATCGTATTGTTTGTATCAATCCACTACGCTCATGGGGCTCTAGAATTATATTTCCATAACCTAACAGCCATCAAGGTATGCCTACAATTTATGTTGGTTTATTTTATTCAACTTTAAGAATGTCGGGAATATACAAATATGCTGGTATCTATGTACGAGCTAAAAACTGTCATTTTGTCGTAAATGCTATTCTATGCCTTATGTCCGCTTAAATTCCGGATGTCGTAGCTTTTGATAACCTATATCTTTATCAGAACTCTTCCTCGTTCTACTCCTCGAAATTATCTTTGCGCATCCTGAAACTCTTCATTTTATATTAAATAAATACTGAGCCAGCATTTCATCTTCAGAATCGCTATCGACACACAATTGTGATAGGAGGTACGCCATTTTTGTGTGGGAAACACGAGTAAACTCCAAGTTAATGCACTAACCTCAACTTGAGGTTGCGGTTAGTGTACCTCCAGAAATAACTCTCAGTTAGCCCTTAACCGAAGGTCGTAATACTGACATCTGGGCGTAACTTCAAGTTAACCGTTAAACGGAACCTTAACCAGAGCTCATCATACAGGCCCTGTCCACTTATCTATCATTAGAAAATAACACATGTTCAAGAAATGTGTTGGAACGCGGAACATTCAAAATAAACAACACGAACTTCTTTGTTAGCTTACCATGTTTCTTTAAAACAGTGGTCCATTTTTCTACCAAACTTTGTTCACAACCACAAATAGCATGTAAACACTTTACAGATGGTGTTCATTTACTTATAAACCTATTTGTTTAATTCTTCTTTTGAGTTTCTTATAAATGTGCGCTAGTGTTCTTTTGTTTCTTGCCAGTGTAGCTATGTCGTCTGCATAAGCACATATTTGGCTAGACGAGAAATATAGCCCCTTTAGAGTCTATTTCGTCTATTACTCTACATAAGGCTAAATTAAAAAATCTGATGTGTTGCACTCACATGACTTTCTCTACTCTTGTACCAACCATTCTTACAAACTCTTATTCCTATATCTTCTTCATGTTAGTTGAGATAAACATTGGTACAAATTATCTTATTGCTTATTTCCTTGTAGGTGCAAGGGGAATGTTAGAATACAGTAGGCTTTGTGCGATAGTTAAATCTTTTAAAGCTTTGAGATTCCGTTCTCGTTGCACGCCAAACATAAAAAAATGAATAACAATGTTACATTTGACAGAAGTATAAGTTCTCTAAAACTTATAGAAAAAAAAACAACGAATATCTCCGAAATGGTTCACTGTACAAAAAAATTTATTCGGACATAAATTGTGTATTTTAGCGAGATCTACAATTTTTGTACAGTAAGATTCTGTCTATCTCTTACGGTTTACGACTTATTCAAAAGTCATCCAGAGTAAATAGGACTACATAGGCTTATAGCCAGAAAATTCAAAATATAAATTTCATTTGTCATCAAAATATCTCAAACATATGGCATTTTAATCAAAACCGTTAGAGCCATTTTCAAGAAAATCAAAATTTTCTAACATTTTTCTATGTAAAGGGTAGTTTAGGGTGGAGTAATTTTCTTCAAAATCTTCGTGTCACATCCTTTAAAGACATTAAACTTAAATACCAACTTTGGTCTTTAACCGATTTTTTTATTTTGAATTATGCTGTCCACAGACTGATAGACACATAGACACACACACACACACACACACACACACACACACACACACACACACACACACACACACACAGACACACATCTCCTTGTCTTATTCCAGTGTTGAAATTAAAATGTATTCTTAATTTATTCGTTACCTTTATTTAGGTTTAGTGTTTTCCATTGTCATTTTTGGTTACAACCTAAAACTTTGCAGAGCTTTATAGAGCGCTAGTCAATTGAGTCAATTGCATATTTAAATTTAATGAATTGAAAACATAAATCTATGGCATGCTCATAGAATTTTTCCGTAATTTATCATATTGTAAATATCTGGTCTACCACTTATAAATCCCCTTTACTGTGTAATTTACGATACCTAAATCACCGTTGTTGTGTGGCCCACGTTTATTGCACGCAATGGTACACGGCTGAAACGAGCTTCAACTCGAATGCCAAGGTTTCCCGTCTTGGTAAACTTCCGGAATTTCGCACACGGTCTGGGATATCGAAAGGCCTCACTCATCCCTCTGTTAGAACAGTCGGGGATCAAAGTTGAGTAAGCGAGCGGCCTGAGTTCAGCAAAATGTTCTCGAAATCTCTCGCAGAAATCGATGTGTGCGGAGAACACGGCAAGACATCTAGTTCAGTTTAGTAAGTGGGAGGAGGAAGGAGTGTTTTATATCTAGAGATATCGATAAATCGAACAATGGGCTGTTTCTTTCCTTCTTATGTCTTCTCTTTTGCTTCACAAGCTTCGCAAACATGATGCAATCCTCCCTGCTGCTCATCTTCTACATCAAAGGCACGGCTTCGATAAAAATCCTTTTATCGAAGGTTCATTTCGATACAGATTTTCATTTTATGTGGAGTAAGTTAACGATTCAATCACAATCAAGGCTCCTTACACTGTTGGTCCATATGCTACACTTTCAAATAAATACTGACTGGAAATTTGCAGACGAAACCATGTTCAGTCCAAAATACATGGAAATACATTTGCTTCCAAACTGAAAACAGAACAGAAGATGCATTTTAGTAGCTAGCTACGCCCATGTGGCAAATAGAGGAACTACTGTATTGTATCCTACAATGTACAGTTCAACGGAAACAAACATTGTAAGCTCCCCTAAACGTAAGTAACGTTTACCTATATATAACCAATTGTGTCAATACCATAACTTAAAAACGAAAACTTACACAAATATCTTTCCAAGGATACGCTAGGAAGCTTTTCACGACTTTCCTCCTACTCAAAACTAACCTACACATGGTAAAAACGTTCAGTAGAGGGCAAACGAATATTCCTCATGCAAAAGAAGATTATAAGAATTATTTCCAACACCCATAGCAGACACTTACGGAAGACTGAAGATATTAACCTTAACCTGCATGTATATATATACTTCCGATCTTAAAATTCTTTATATACAATCGAGCCACATTTATAAAAAAACAATGAACTTCGTGAGATAAACGCTAGACAAAAGAGGAACGCTCATCATCCCAGCGCAAAACCTTTTTGCTTCCGTTAAGGTGTATACTATGAAACAATAAAAATATTTAATGCTCTTCTTAGTAATCTTAAGGGAAAAGTTGACAATTGCAATGTTTTTTTTTTTAAATTGCTGCTAAACAGAACCTATGCTAAAAATTAGTTTGCTCTGTACAACATTATCTGAATAACAAATTATCCTGTAAGTAGTTTCTAGCTGTTTTAGTGGCAAATCATTGTTAATTACATTTGTCAATTACTTAAATTTCTATTGATATGTCCAAGTTCGCGGATCTTCATGGCTACTTGTGAACTCGCTGAACGCAATCTAACCTAATTCAATCTTAAAACTGTAAACTTGAGAAAAACCAATCTAGTACGTAAAATAGAGGAAGCATTGTATTCCACCCAAAAATTCCATGTTGAGACTTAACCGTAAATATATGTTTTGAGGTCCCCTTAATCCAACAAAGAAGCATTTTTAGAAAATGGTCCGTGTGTGTGTGTGCGTGCGTGCGTGTGTGTGTGTGTGTGTGTGTGTGTGTGTGTGTGTGTGTGTGTGTGTGTGTGTCAGTCTGTGGACAGCATAACTCAAAAACGAAAAGTAGGTTAAAAACCAAACTTGGTATTTAAGTTTAATGTCTTTCAAGGACGCAACACAAAAATTTTGAAGAAAATTCCTCCACCATAAACTACACTTTACATGGAAAAGTTTTTGAAAATTTTTATTTTCTTAAAGTGGTTCTAACGATTATGATTAAAATGCCATATATTTGAGACTTTTTTTTATGACAAATGAAATGTACATCTTGAATTTTCTGGCTGTAGCCCATGAAGTCCTATTTGCTCTGGATGACTTTTGCATAATTGATAAACCGTAAGAGATAGAACAAATCTTACTGCACCAAAAATGTAGATTTTACTAAAATTCACAATTTAAGTCTAAATAATTTTTTGTAGAATGAACCATTTCAGAGACACTCATTATTTATGTGAGTTTTGGAGAATTTGCAATTCTGTCAAATGGAACATCGTTACTCATTTTTATATGTTCACCGTACAAAGAGAACGGTATCTGAAAGCATTAAAAGATTTGATTATCGCTCAAAGTCTACTGTATTCCCATATTCCCCTTGTACCTACAAGGAAATAAGCAATAAGATAATTTGTACAAATGTTTATCTCAAATAACATGAAGAAGATATAGGAATAAGAGTTTATAAGAATGGTTAGTACAAGAGTGGAGAAAGTCATGTGAGTGAAACATAACAGATTTTTCTTCACACATGCTAAGTCCCCTTCCGAACCCTTTATCCTAACCTATCCTAAAAGTGCAGAGAATATTTTGAAAATAATTGATCTCACTAAAAAACATCTTACATAAATCTCTATTTTTCCTGCAGTAATTAAAGGTGATTTAAGGTGTAGCATTTATATCGAATACTACAAAATTTAAGAGGACTACAAAGCTAATATAACAAAATCACAAAATCCAGTCCAGTTACTTTTCTATCACTCTATTGTCTTCTAATCTTTTGCACAAATACAGTTCTCTTCTTCTCGTTAACACTGTTTGCTTCTCATAATCTTGACTACTCAATCCTTCACTTTCTCTGTCTCCCATACACTAACTCCGACGGTACATCACCGACGCTCCTTAATACTGCTTTACGACGCGCCGACACACTCACACACAGATGTCTTGCACTCACTGACACACTGACCGACTCATGTATCTCTCTGTTCTACTGTTCCTTCGCCTCTTGTATAGAGGGGATGACGTCACACCGACTTTTCTGGACTTCCACAAACGCGCCGGCGATGACGTAGCCAGATCTTTCTCGAAGGCTCTGGAAACCCTTTGTATTGTCGCTTCATTGTTGTTAGTCACGTGTTAGCTCGCGTGAGTGGTGTGGGGAAGCTTAACCATGCACCTTTGTCTGCTCGCTGGCCTGGTATGTGATGTAAAGTAGCTTAGCTCCGACAGTCCTTTGTTCTGCGCCGTGCCCGGCGTTACAATAATTTACAGAATAATTTAGATACATGTCTTATTTGTGATTTCAAAGTATCAACGTATATTTTGACCAAAATAGTTCACAATTAATTTTGATAAACTGAGAAGACGAAAACAGCTTCATCTTTCATGTTTTGGGGTGAGGGAATTTCGTGAAAAGCCTTGCTCTGCGTCTTAGAAGATGCCTAATTTATTGTTATTGATCCTGTTTTCTGTTTTAGTGGTTATCTGTTCATAAGCATATAGTTCATGGGTTCAGGAGACCTCAAAACGTGTATTACAGATTTTTGAGCTGAATGCGGTACTAGTTCTATCTCGCGCAATTACAGGTAAGTACGAGGAAAAGCGTATCATTGTCATGCCTAACAAAAGCGAACTCTTTAAGTTCAAGTGTGTATCGCAATATGGGCTGAAACGCAATTTCACAGAGTTCCTTTCTCTCGTAACATCGGAAAGCTCTGCTTTTTTGTTCCTTCCTTTTTCCTTTTTTCGCATTCTAGTCTCCCTTGCCAAAGTACGCAAGCAGAGAGGTACAAAACGTTCGTCTCTCTCCCTTTGTAAAGAACGTATACACAGGCAGACTTGTTTGTAAAAGCAAATTTGTGTTTTCGATTACCAGACGTCGCTCGGGAAAACAAAGCCGATTGACGAGGAGGCAAGGCCTCCTGATGAACGCTACACGTCGAGAAAGGGAGAAGGCCATGATCACGCTTTCACCGTAGAACACACTACAAGGCAAAGTAAACAGGATCTGCACAGATTTCAGCAAGGCTGCTGACTAAAACACTCACCTTCACTTATTTCATCGGAAAAGGGGGATAATTTGTTTTATCTCCACTAATTACTGCTTCACATTCGATAATCTGTTGGAATATCATGTGCTTTTTTCAGAAAAAGCATTTATCCATTCCTTTTTACTTTCTCTACTGGTAAGTAGGGGAAGTATTGTACTCCACCCAAAAATTCGATGTCGAGATTTCACCGGAAATATATGTTTTGAGGCCCCCTGAATCCAAAAAAAAGCATTTTTAGAAAAAGATCTGTGTGTATGTGTCTGTGTGTCAGTCTGTCAGTCTGTCAGTCTGTGAACACCATAACTCAAAAACGAAAAGTCGGTTAAAAACCAAAGTTATATTTAAGTTTAATGTCTTTCAAGGATGCGACAGGAAGATTAAGAAAATAGCCCCACCCTAAACTACCCTTTACATGGAAAATTTTTCGAAAAGTTTGATTTTCTTGAAAATGGCTCTAACGATTTTGATTAAAATGTCATATGTTTGAGATATTTTGATGACAAATGAAATGTATATCTTGAATTTTCTGGCTATAGCCCCTGTAGTCGTATTTAATCTGGACGACTTTTGCATAACTGGTAAACCGTTAGAGATACACCAAATCATACTACACAAAACATTTAGATCTTGCTAAAATACACAATTTATGTCTCAATAAATTTTCTTGTAGGGTGAACCATTTCGGAGATATTCCTTGTTATGTGTGTGAGTTTCGGAAAACTTAGGACTTTCTTGAAATGGATCATCGTTGTTCATTTTTTTTATATGTTAAGTGTGCAAAGACAACAGAATCTCAAACATTTGACTATCGCACAAAGCCTACTGTACTCTAAATTTCCCCTTGCACGTACAAGGAAATAAGCAATAAAATAATTTGTACAAATGTTTATCTCAACTATCAAGAAAGAAGATATAGGAATAAGAGTTTGTAAGAACGGTTAGTACAAGAGTAGAGAAAGTCATGTGAGTGCAACACATCAGATTTTTTAATTTATATGTAAGACCACCGTGCTGACAATCAGGCCTGGAAGATGAAAAGGGAAATTAAACCAGAAAGGGAAGGAAAGGAAGCCGTGGAATGAAACTAAGCACCCCAGCATTCGTCAAAGTGATAAGGGGAAACCGCGAAAAACCAAGTGAGAGCGCGCGGTCTCCGAGGATCGAACCCGGAATCTCGCGATTGCGAGTCCACACTTCTGAGTTGTTCAAGAAAAGTGTCATAGAAACTGCAAATAAATTTCTTTCTTTCTGTTTTCCTTTCTTCACCTGATTACCCTCCCCTTACACCCCCTAGGACTTACAAGTCAGTGCCTAGGTTCAGACGCCTGTTGGGGAGTACAGGACAGAGTGAAGACCTGGAAGCGGGTGGTCAGCCCAATACCAGGTATCAGAGTGAGCAAGAGGATGATACGAAATGCAGGCGAAATGGATGAATGGAAAGGTGATGATGGAGCATTTGGTGGAACGACTGGCGGGGAAAACTATAGAACCCGAAGAAAACCCGCCCAGACGCCGCTCGTTCACTACAAATTTCACATGCGGCTCCCTGAGATTGCCTATCGCCTTGGTGATAGACGAACGGTCTAACCGCTCGGCCACGGCGCCGGCATAAGAATGTCTGTGACTGAAAATTTGAAATTCTGAACTGATAATGCTAGTTTAAAACATTTATATGATAGTTGCTCTGTAATACAAACATGTTACAGCCTAAATTTCATCAATTTTGTTCTAATAGTTTACAAGTTATCACATCTATTTATTTTTTATTGCAGCACTAAAAAGAGTCTTTTGCGACAACATTTAAATGTTATTCTAATATTGAAATTCTAGGTTCGTTACCTTGTCTCCTCCAGTTTCACCTACAAAATAACGTAAATTAACTTTTTTTGCCTAAAATTGTAATTTTTGTGTTTGAAACTTAACAATATTTACTTAGATCCACCTGACTATAAAACCCAGGGCAATTTTAATTTGTTATATCTTTGTGAGCATGTGTGTCAAATTTTATTAGTGCAATACAAAAACTGCTCTCCAAGGAACCATTTACATGAAGAAAACATCATTAGCGAGAAAACAGCGATAAAAGATTTGAATGCATAATTCACATTAAAATCCACGCACATGGATTTAAAAACAGCTTCCGGAGGGAATTGTGCATTTTTCACATTCACGGATGTTTCAATTATTTTATACAATTAAACTTTAAAAAATCTGATGTGTTGCACTCACATGACTTTCTCTACTCTTGTACTAACCATTCTAACAAACTCTTATTCCTATATCTCCATGTTAGTTAAGATAAACATTCGTACAAATTATCTTATTGCTTATTTCCTTGTAGGTACAAGGGGAATGTTAGAATACAGTGGGCTTTGTGCGATAGTCAAATGTTTGAGATTCTGTTGTCTTTGCACACTTAACATATAAAAAAATGAATAACGATGATCCATTTCACAAAAGTTCTAAGTTTTTGCGAAACTCACACACATAACAAGGAATATCTCCGAAATGTTTCACCCTACAAGAAAATTTATTGAGACATAAATTGTGTATTTTACCAAGATCTACATTTTCTGTATAGTATAATTTGGTCTATCTCTAACGGTTTACCAGTTATGCAAAATTAATCCAGAGTAAATACGACTACATGGGCTATAACCATAAAATTCAAGATATACATTTCATTTGTTAGAAAAATGTCTTAAACGTGTCATTTTAATCAAAATCGTTAGAGCCATTTTCAAGAAAATCAAAATTTTTCTAAACTTTTTCCATGTAAAGAGTGGTTTTGGGTGGGGCTTTTTTCTTCAAAATCTTCGTGTCACATCCTTGAAAGACATTAAGCTTAAATACCAACTTTGGTTTTTAACCGACTTTTCGTTTTTGAGTTATGCTGTCCACAGACTGACAGACTGACACACACACACAGACCTTTTTCTAAAAATGCTTTTTTTTGGATTCAGGGGGCCTCAAAACATGTATTTCCGGTGAAATCTCGACATCGAATTTTTGGGTGGAATACAATACTTTCCCTACTTACCAGTAGAGAAAGTAAAAATGGCTTTCTTTTATGAAATTTCAGTCATATCTACATACCCTTAAGAGTTAGATTTGGCCCGTTAGGTTCCCAAGCTTATTTGTGCATTTGTTTCACTCTGTCATTCATCATTTGACACAACCTGTCCGATTCAAAAACATTTTAGTATACATACGTGCTCTAAAACAGTTGCTTGTTGAACTGTTAACGAGCTGAAAAACGGTGCTTTGTGCAACTGTATGAGTATTAATACATGCTTCTTGTGATGCCATAAATCGTACACATTTATTGCCATAATTCCCACAAAAGGTTACCTAGCAACCAGTATCGCATGACGTCATCACCCTCTTTATCGTGGCTAAAGCCATGCTTTCCTCCGATCTGAAAACTTCCGAATGAACTGGACATCGTAGGGTATTCTCAGAAAATTCATTTGTATTGTAAATAAATTTTAATAGCAAGTAAGGAAATAGAAAATTCATCAAAACAAAATATCCTGCTCAACATCGCGATCCAAAGTTCCATCTACGGAGTGAAATAAGCAGGAGTAAAAATTAATGGTACAGGAACGCGACTGCGCAACTAAAGTCACATATAAACACATTATCCAACAGTTAGTGAAGAAAGGCAACTGTGACTATCTTTCCAGCATAATAATGACTACATACACATTCAAAGAGCAGTTCAACGACACTAATGCCCACGTTTTACCAAAACTGAACAGCAAAAAATAAGTGACAGGAAGGCGATTACCTAACTAAGGCCATCGTCACATAGGCTCATTTGCGTAAATCAACAAAACTATATTAGCCATCTCGATTTTTAAAAAAAAAAAATGATAATCTATCAAATAAAAACAATCGTTCACAGCGCGCGCGCACACACAAAGAGAGAGAGACAGAGAGACTTTTTCTTCGTGTTGTAACAATTTGATTTTTCTCGCTTTATTTTCTTCAAAAATGTTTGCACCGATTCACAGTTCTCGTTAACTGAGTTAACACAGTCTACAGCCTTCCGTAATATTACAACTCAGCTGTTTTGCTCTCGTAACCTTGTCTATCTTCACTTTCTCTGTCTCTCAAACACTAACTCTGACGATACAATCACTCAACACCCATAACAGCTTCGCTATCTTCCTTCACGACACGACCACACAGGCAGTTGACACACACATTCAAACCAAGAGCTGGCTGACTCCTGCTTATCAATCACTACTATTCTGACTTTATCGTCGTTGCCTCGCCTCCTTATATAGTGGTCACCACGGACCATTCTCCAACTTCTACAAATACGCCAGCTGCCGGACACCTCTCGAATACTCTGGAAAACCCTTTGTGTTGCCGCTCGATTGTTGTTAGTCACGTGTTTGCTCGCCTGAGCGGTGTGGGGAAGCTTTACCTTGAGGGCCTTTGTCACGCGCCACACCAATAGCAGGGCCCCAACCGTCCTTTGTTGTGTTGCCGCTGCCGCCGGTGTCGTGGGCCGGGGAAGTATTGTATTCCATCCAAAAATTCGTCATCGAGATTTCACCGAAAATACATGTTTTGGGACCCCTGAATCTAACAAAGGTTTTTAACTAAAATTGTGTGTGTGTGTGTGTGTGTGTGTGTGTGTGTGTGTGTGTGTGTGTGTGTGTGTGTGTGTGTGTGTGTGTGTGTGTGCCTGAGAACAGCATAAGTCAAAAACGAAAAGTCCGTTAAAAACCAAAGTTGGTATTTAAGTTCAATATATTTCAAGAATGCGAAACGAAGATTTTGAAGAGCATTAGGTATAGCACTCTAAAGTACCCGTTACATGAAAAGTTTTCGAAAATTTTGGTTTTCTCAAAAATGCGTCTAACGATTTTGATTAAAATGCTATATGTCTCAAATATTTTATGGCAAATGAAATATAAGTGTATTTTGAATTTCCCGGCTATATCCTATGTAACCCTGTTTACTCTTTATGACTTTTGCGTAACTGGTACGCCTGAGATAGACCAAATCTTACTATACAAAAAATGTAGATCTCGTTAAAACACACAAGTTATACCCAAATGCAGTTTTTGGGGAGTGAGCCATTTCGAAGATATTCGTTTTTATATGTGTAAGTCACTTTTTATGTTAGCCGCGCAACACAAAAAAAAAAAAAAAAAAAAAAACGAAATTTTTTCAAAGCCTTAATATACATATCCGCCTTAAAAGATTTGATTGTCACTCAAATTATTACCACATTCCCCTTGCACCTACAAAGAAATAAACAATGAGATAATTTACGTAAATGTTTATCTCGGCTAGCATGAAATCGATGGAAGAATAAGAGTTTGTACGAATAGTTTGTAAGTGTAGAAAAAGTCATAACAGTGTAACTCAGATTTTCTCTTTGCTTTCTTTTTTTCTTTTTTTTTTTTTTTTTTTTTTTCAGGAAATAGCAAAACATATATTTAGGTATTCCTGGCGAAATAGTATAGGTAAACATCAAAGAAAGTAAAAGATATTATTGCTACTTATGGTATTGGCGGCGGCGATGGTAGCCAAGGAGCCAATCTCCGGGAGATTCTAAATTCAACCCCATTTGCGGAAAACCACCTTGGTTAACTATTGATATCACGTCGAGGCCTCGTTAGACGCAAAGGCTGAATGGATCATCGTCACAGATAAAAGGTTCTGCATTTTACACGAATCTAGCAAAGAAAGCATTCACACCAAGAACTTCATAGACAGTGCCAATGAGGAGGGTTACTTACACAAGAGGGTACGAAGCCTGAGCCAAAGAAGGGATGTCAAATTTTATTGCTTTGCCACGTGCTCCCCTCATACGAGTTACAAGAACATCCGCTGGCAGCACTGGTCAAGGAATGCACACTAGTGCCATCTAGTGAGCAAACTATCTGACAAACAGATCCTAAAACAAATGCTCTCCATGCTCATTGGTTTGCATGACTGATAATAACATGAGCAGCAGCTCTGATTTTATGCGATTTTTACAACAAAAAATCTATCGTTTACGCAAAAATTATACAAATGTTAAGTTTCTGTATGTTTGCATAAAAATATTAACCATTTTATCAAGGGCTCTTCCTGTAGGGGTAGGGGTAACCTTAATGGTTTTGCGTGCGCGCGCACACACACACACACACACATCATTGTAGTTAATCATTTTTACTGGAATTTTGTCCCGCAGGAGTTGTTTTACATGCCAGTAAATCTACTGACATGGAGCTGTCGTTTTTAAGCACACTTAAAAACCATCGACCTGACCCGGATTTGAACCCGCGACCTTGGGATCAGTAGGCCAGCGTCTAACCAACTGAGCCACCCAGACCGACTTGTTTAAGCTATGGGTGGGTTTGTACACCACACAAAAATTCTGTACTGGGATGTAATTTGAACTGCATGTTTTGAAGCCCCTGAATCCATAAAATCCATAGATTTAAAATCTGAGATGACACAGTTTCAACTTTGATCCTGCTAAGACAAAAGCGAAATTATTGGAAATTATCAACAGCAGGTCTCGTGAGAAACAATTTTCCATTGACGCTCTTATTTACGAACATGGACACACTCCATTGCGCCTTCCTCCCTATCATCCTGATCTAAACCCCATTGAAATGGTATGGGGTGACATCAAGCGGAAAAGTTGCGCGACAACAAATTGGCGGAAGTTTGAAGGAGAAGGAAGAACTGTGCCAACAATTGTTTTCTGAGTACTCTGTTCAACAGTGGGTTAAGTGTTGTGACAATGTGAAGTTAACGGAAAACAATTACCTCGGACATGACCTCACCATCGATCAGAAAATTGACAGAATCATAATTTTATTTAAACCCAGAGGAAGGAAGCAGTGATTCTGAAGAAAGTGCAGGAAGAGGGTACAACAGTGAATGCGAGAGCGAGTGAATAGCTGACCAGAGCAGACGGCGCAGTGGAGGAGAGGCAACCGAAAGGACAGTGGAGGGGGAAAGCAGAAGAGCTTCAGTTTCGGTAAGCCACACTTCCAACTTTACTTTGTGCGCGGTCTATCTATAGTTACTCTTGAGTCAAGCTCTGATAGTGCAAACGTGTGCTCTCAATGGTATCTCTCAATTGACTGATGCTGTTTGAACAAGGATTTACTCACTGGTTAGTAGATTTGTGCAGTGGACTGGAGTTTTCTCCATATAGGATTTCTCCATTAATTATGTCGTTTGGTGGCACATTGGATTTTTTCTATGCCAGGAAACTGGCACATTTAATGGACGATGGATTGGTTGAGTAGGTCCAGTAGCATGGCCTCCCCGTTCGTCGGACCTCAATCCATTAGATTTCTGGCTATGAGGACATTTAGACATGTATGTCAACCCTACCGAAAATGTACATACATTGCACGTTGTTCAAACTGGCTCATATCTCAACAAGTATTTGTTTCCGGGCATAAGTTAATAGGAACATTTATTCTAGTTTTGACAGTAGATATAAAAGTTCAAAGCGAGCGCAGGGGTAAAAGTGCAAGATGGCTGCCATAGGCAATCTAAGTCTTACTAGCTAAGAAGTGGGAGACCTGGACGTTGTAGAGGTTTTGGACAGGAGAGAGATCAGCACACGTTAAGACAGGATGGATTTCTTTTTTTTTGGTCTCTCCCCCCTAACGTCCTCCAACGTAATGTCATATCGGACGGTGAATGAGTGAAATGTGTGAAATGATGCTCAAATGAGTTCGAGGTCCATAGAGCATCCCACATTAACAGTGACAATGCCGAGCAGGGGTCTGAAGTTTTAAATCTCAACAGGTCAATAAAACAACCTGACCTAAACCATTTCCTAAAAGGAAGATTTCGGAAGAAATGTATGTGGTTGTCAACAAGGGACAGTTGGTGATAATTTCCTCGTTTTCATTTTCAACCAGCGATATTCTTTGAAGTTTGAAATCAGCTTTATCGTACATTATTGCGGGTTCACGGTGACAAAACAAAGAGGGAATGGAAGTTTAAATTCTTAGCTGTTTCCCAAATATCATTTTGTGAGTGTTAGTGAACCAAGACAAGTGTATTTCAATGCCGCAGGTAAATCCAGTAAAATATCTTTGCTTCATCAATGGATTAGTGGGAATCCTACATTAGCAACAAATGGAAAAATTGTTCTATGCCAAGTCTACGACAAATATGTGGGTATTTTAAATAATTTACTATCAGTTTATCACAATATTAAATCAATATAACTCTGCACTGAATGTATTTTCATGTACAGTAAAGTAAGGTGAATTACATTTCACAATTATTCATTTTTACTTACAGGTTCCCCATAACAGTTTCAGATCACGCAACTCCTATAACAGCAGCTCACAACAAAAATGCTGCTGGGAAAACCACGTCAAAAATTCAGACAAATTTAACATGAGTTTTTCTGCAAGGAACAGTGGAAATGATGTTTTTCCGGCAGACCTGTGTAAAGCTTTGGTGTCGGCAAACATTCCTTCAAAGAAATTAAACAATTAAGAACTACGAGGATTCTCGCAGAAATATTGCGGAAGAAACGTTCCTGAGGGGTCTACACTAAGGAAAAATTACATTGGCCCTCTTTATGAAGAGGTAAGTTTGTTTAATTAATGAAATTACGAAAAATAATAAACTTGAATATTACATAAGCACCGTATGTTTTATAAGAGCGATATGCCCTGCTATCTCTGTCACATGCTTTGTAAAATATTTGGCACTTGTTTGCAATGTGATTCCCAGGTATTTGAACTCTTTTGCGATGGTTATCTTCCTTCTTTTGATATGTTTATTTCACATTTGTATTTGTAACACCACTTTTCCACATCGTTTATTACGTTTTGAAGATTTTTGATGTCTTTTGAACCGACAGCTACATCGTCGGCGTACGCGTATGCTATTATGTCACTCTTCTGAACATTCTCATAATTCCTTCTGCTGCCAGGATGAAAAGTATTGGACATAGCGGATCACCTTGTAATACTCAATGGAGTATCGGTTCCGAGAGGGAGAGGTTGTCTGATATGCTTATTTTGTTTCACTGGAGTATTACTTTTATAATCTGTATCCATTTATCTCTGCCTAGGGTTTCTTTTTCTCTACCACTAGCTTCCGAGATCGAATGCCTTGGTGAAGTCTATGAATATGTCATAGAATTTTTCTTCAAGGGCTTCCCATGTGTTATTTAGAAGAGTAAAAACTCTTTATATCAAAAGGGCTATCGTAGTTTCAAAAACCACCAGATCCAGACTCGTCTACCTCCTCGCAAGAGAAACATTCCTCACTAAAGACTTCAGAACCTTGTTACCTCTACAGAACACAGGGGCCTCAGATTAACTACTAAAATCACTGGAAAGTAAAAGAAGAGGTACTCCCGGAATTTTATGGGACAGGGGCCATGATACACCGAACGTGGACAACAGCCAACTTCGATAAGAGGCATGTGCTAACAATAATGGCAGTACATGGTTTTCACCATAGGATATGTAACAAAAAAACTTTTCATGAACCATCGGAAATGTGTGTATGTAAACTATGTGGACAGATTTGTGAACGCTACCACTTAGAACTATACAGTAAAAGCCTAATGTATATCTATGGCTGTTTAGCTGCAGTAAATTATATATAAGAGTGTACAATTTCTCATATATATATATATATATATATATATATATATATGGTAACTTTGTGAACTTTTTGCTATATCTTGCCATATTTTTGTTTTCTTTTGATAAAAAATGTACAAAAACGCAGACTAAAACTATTTCGATTGGTTAGTTTCAAATGTACATGGCAGAATATGAGTTTTTGTAAGCTTATTATGGAAAAGAAACAAAAATATGACAAGATAAAGCAACATTTTCACCAGCTTATATATTTGTATTTGAAATTGTACACTCAGAAATACATTCAACAAAAAGATTTCATAATGGAAGACGTTGTATATACTCACTTCACTAACCGTTCCTGAGGCAATAAGCACTGTTTTAATCATCTTCAATTCCGGAAAACAGCAAAACTCCAAAAGAGATTACCATCGCTTCATTTAAGCAGTGCATTAGCACCACAGAACATGTAACCATGACTGAACGGCACCACACGGAAATGATAAAGCAACTGGGGTATTATAAGACACGTTAGCGATTATTAAAATTCCATATTTGGTGACTTTCTAATGTAAATCCTAATATGGTTGAAATACACATTATAATTTCCTTTTAATTTATGAAGCTAAAATTATTATTATTAAATCTTGTCCGGCTAAAGGTTTTTAGGTCTTTGTGTCCCGCGCGTACGGAATGAGCCGAAATACCCTCGAGACACCAAGCGGATTATTTGAGAACAACATAAACAAACAATAGGTAAACACGTGAGAAACATGGGCAAGAAAGATAAAAATAAGAAAAAAGGAAAAGGAGCAGAGAAAACAGCAGCCAAAACTGAGAAGAAGCTTTCTCAAAAGCAAAAGAAAGAATTGGCAGCAATTGGAGAGGTAATGAACTTAGAAGTTTCATATTTAGAATTTTAAGGTTAGGGATGTACACTGACATCGGAATGCACATGTTTTAATCGTATCGATTAACAAGCATTAAATTATCGTTAAAGCAATAGACTTAAAATATTTAAATTGATAGTGACAATGGTGACATTCATGTTTAGAAAATAAGAAGGATCCGCTCTTTGTGAACATCGTTTTCCTTTTTTGATATTTTACAAACTCAAATAAAATAAACAGAATAGCTTAATTCGGAAACGATATGTTATAAATCTATAATTTCTATGTCCTATACAGGATGACATTGAAAAAATAGTCAAGGAAATAGAACAGGAAGAAAGGAAAAGGTTGGAAGTGGTAGAAACTGTTGTTCCACCACCCACAAGAAGAGCAAATTTCACCCTAACGCCCCACCCAGACAAAGAGGAGCTAATTCTTTTTGGAGGAGAATATTTCAATGGTCAGAAGGTAAGAGCAGGTATATTAATAACAACACTAGAAAATGGCAAAGTAATGAGAGGTAGAATTGGAACTGAAAAATTCAATGCTACAGCTGGGATTTGAACTTTTCAGTTCAGATTCTACCTCTCAAACATTGCCCACACACGGCTTGTGTGTTTAAAAACATCAACAGTAAGTTTGTTGGCATAAATAAATAATAATTGGCAAAGAAATGCTAGAAAATAAGAGATAATATAGTGTATTGACCAAAACCTAATTTTCGTCACAAACACATATGTTAGGGAATGTTGGGTGCCTTGATAAATAACATAGCTGTATTATTATTGTTTTAAGATCATTATATTGTTCCCTAAAACTCTTAAAAACATGCAAATAATCTTTGTGCAAATTTTGCTCGAAAGCAGATGACCTATAGAGGTAGCACGTAGAAGGGACATAAGTGAGGTAGGGGAAAGTGGTATTGTCAACATATGAAATGCAGGAATTATATCAGCAACATATGCAGGAAATGGCACGTGTGCTTCTGTGTCATATGCCGATGTTGGCAACATCTGGACAGGAGAGGGAAGGGATGCGGCAGAGAGAAAAGCTCCGATGATTCCTTGGGTGCAGGTGGATAATTTCATTTGACTACTTCACTGCCTGCCCCTTGCCTCAATAAAGTGCAATTTACAGAAATAAATTATATATTATGTGTGTCAATTATTATTCCTAAAGGTGTAATACTTGTGTAGTAAAACAGTGCAATATAGTGCTAAAAGTGCAGGAAAATATGTTTGAAGTATTTTGGTCAGTACGCTACATTATCCGAAGGTAAGTGACTATGCAGGTAGGGATCAGAATCCATAGAAATAGTCTCCAAATAAGAAAAGGATCAATGCACAAACTATTGTACTTCCTCTTCTTCTAGGTGCCTAAGGTACCTGAAGCATTGCAGAAACAAATATTTTATGTAACAACTTCACCAGAAATAAATACTTTGAAGTTCTCTGAAACTAAAAAAGAAATATAAAATCCAATACTGTTTCTGTGCATATTCTAATAACAAAAACTACAAAAAATAACTTTGGAGGAACTCTGGGTTACAAATTAAACCAGGCATCTTTTAAGGATGCAAGGCAAAGATTTTAAGAAAATATCTCCTATCCCAAACAACCTTTTAGTAGAAAAATGTTACATTTATGTTATCAAAAATAGTTATAATCACTAATTAAACTGTAATGTTTGAGATGTTTAAGTCAGAACCTATAGTATCTTAAATTTTCTGCAAATTCTCACTGAATTTGTATAACTGTAGAACTTCAAGTGGCAGATGGACACTTTGTAGATCATGATAAATGTCATGCTGTAGAATAGCGGCTCCAATCATTGTACTTGACACTGTCTTCTGTTAGACATGCCAAGGGTGTGGCTTGTGTGTCTGGAGCATTGTCAACCAAAGAAACATGAATGCATTGAAAATAACAACGCTGTGTCACAAAAGTGGTGGTGTAAGGAAAGTGGCAATACTCGAATACATAAAGAGCTAGTTCTTCTTCTTTTCAAATTATGGTTATTATTAATGTCAATGATTACGAAGTAATAAGAATAAGAACTAGCATAGGTCATGAGGTGAGACATGAACAAATCTTGTGCATAGGGGAAGCTGTTTTCCTCTCCTCCCTCTGTACAATGACTGAGAGGGGGGGAAGGCAAGCAAGTTTGCTGCCAATGAATAAACGTTACTATAACAGCGTGCAGCTGAAGAAGCAATTCCAGTTCACATGAAAGTAATTGCTGGCACATAGCCATAGTTATAGTCAAATCACTTTGTTTGTTATAATTCTAATTTATATATGTCATTAGCAATATGCACTAAAGCTATGCTGGCAAACTTCACTCCTTTGTGGACGGAAACGTTATGACTTCTGCTCATACATGATTGTGCAACTTCCCCCACCATCAGTCTTTCAGGTGAAGAGTTGCCACTGCGCAGGTAGGGGAATTGTTCTTGTCTTGCCTCATGACCTATACATGCTTTTCTGTATTCATATTTCCTGCGGTTGGTAATATTCACATGCGTCTGTGGATATCACAATTCCAACATTTGCAACATCAACATCATCCATGTGTAGCAGCAATTAAAGATAATAGAAGGAGCTAGGCCATGCAATAAATGAGCAGAGGCCACCATTCTAAAGGATAACCCATGATTAGGGACTGTATGTTAACATATTTGTGGCATTTCCATAAGTGTTTAAGTGTTTCCACACTTACAGCGGGGCACTCTAAAGTGTTAAATAATTCTTCATATAGACAGTTTAATGGTGCCGTATGTAGCAAAAATAAACATTAACCAACACAAAAAATATGTTTTGCTCCCACATGACTTTCTCTACTCATGTACTAACTATTCTTACAAACTTGTATTCCTATATCTTATTCGTGTTAGTTGAGATAAACATTTGCAGAAATTATCTTATTGCTTATTTCCTTGTAGGCAAAAGGGGAGTATGGGAATACAGTAGGCTTTGAGCAATGGTCAAATCTTCTAAAACTTTCAAATTGTGTTCTCTTTGCACAGTTAACATATAAAAAATTGAATAACAATGTTCCATTTGACGGAAGTGTAAGTTCTTCAAAACTCACATAGATAACAAGGCATATCTCCGAAATGGTTCATTCTACAAAAAAATGTATTTAGACATAAATTGTTTATTTTAGCTAGATTCTCGTTTTTTTGTATAGTAAGATTTGGTCTATCTCTTAGGGTTTACCAGTTATGCAAAAGTTATCCAGAGTAAATATGACTACAGGCCAAATTCAAGATATACATTTCATTTGTCATAAAATAATCTCAAACTTATGGCATTTTAATCAAAATCTCCATGCCATTTTCAAGAAAATCAACATTTTTGAAAAATTTTCCGCCTAAAGGGTAATTTAGGATGGAGGAATTTTCTTCAAAATCTTGTTGCATCCCTGAAAGACATTAAACTTAAATATCAACTTTGGTTTTTAACCGACTTTGTTGTTGAGTTATGTTGTCCACAGACTGACAGATAACACACATAGACCTTTTTCTAAAAATGCTCCTTTTTTTTTAACGGGGGCCTTGGAACATATATTTCTGGTGAAATTTTGACATCGAATTTTTGGGTGGAATACAATACTTCCTCTACTTTACTATACGTAGTAGAGAAAGTACAAAAGCAATAAATAAAAAGTAAATGCTAATGTCTACAGGGAAAATGATGTGAAAATTAGACATCAAATACTCATTAAACTTTAAAGTTTATGAAGTTGTAGCAATGTTTTATTGTGTTTAATATAGCTATTTCCAATTTTACTGACTTATTTGGTGTGTTTGTTTTCTGTCCTCAGACATTTTTATACAACGACCTTTACTTTTACAAAATTACACGGAATGAATGGGTCCGTGTGAAAGCTCCATGTGGTCCAGCTCCTCGTTGTGCACACCAGATGGTAGCATTATCAGCTAACAAGGGACAGTTGTGGGTATTTGGTGGCGAGTATGCAAGCCCCACTCAAGCACAGTTCTACCACTACAATGATCTGTGGGTTTATCACCTGGCAACAAAGAGATGGGAGAAGATAAGGTATAGGTTTCACTTGCATTACAGAAATAACAAAGTGTCAATAAAAACGTAAATGTGAGTTACTTGCTAGGAAAGATGAGCTACAGAAGTGTGATGGTGGGATTGTCTTTGTCTTACTTCCTTCGTCTGAGCTCTTGCCAAACTTTTACACTATTCAGTAGCTTAAGGGGAGATTAAAAGCTCTATCCAGTTATTGTTAAATTTAAAATCTTTGATAAAACACTTGTTGACATTTAAAAACACTTTTTGCACCATTTGCTTAAAATCAAACAGAACTAGTTTTTGATTACCCACCCTGTATGGAGGACTTACACCCCCTAGGACTTATAAGCCAGTGCCTAGGGTCAGATGCGTATTAGGGAGCAGAGGAGCCCATGTATCTGACAGAGTGAAGAGCTGGAAGTGGGTGGTCTGCCCAGCACCAGGCATGAGAGTGAGAAAGAGTATGATATGAAATGCAGACAAAATGGATGATTGGAAAGGTGATGATGGAGCAGTTGGTGGAATGTGGGGTGGGGGAAATCGAAGAACCCAGAGAAGACGTGCTCAGACGCTGTTTCATCCACCACAAATACCACATGTGGGTCCCTGGGATCAAACCTGGACCGCCTAGGTGATGGGTGAACAGTTTTAACTGCTTAGCCTTGGATCAAAATCACTTATTGATTCAAAATAGTGGCGAGCCTCTTGCACAATCCTATCACATACTTATTTTGCTTCAATATATTTTATTTTCCACTCTAATTCGCTTTCTGAGCGATAGTACTTGAACTTAGACATAAAAGTGATCTGCAGATTCCCTGATCTTATTTATAGCCCCTATAAACTGAGACATAGTATGTCTAGCTGTTATTGTGTTGGCTGATCTCGCTGCTGGTTGTACATGTAGCATTACCTTGCTGAAAATTGTTAGCTAATAAAGAAATTCATGTTCGATATAATGACAGTCCAACAGCAATGTATTATCCTCTGATGTCCTCTACTTTTAAGAAACACTGCTTTAATTCTTCCTTTTTCTCAAAAACTACCTTGACTGTTCTTGATTTAAAACTCCACTAGTTCACTGAACAACCAGAAATTCCATGAGTCACCACTGACTGTAGTGGTGACAATTGTTTGGTGGTCTCAAAAAAACAAAGGGCAGGAAAAGCTGAAAAGTCTAAGAAAAATACTCTCACTCTGTATGGCTTCTTGTTCCAGGATTGAATTCAGTTGGCGCACATAGCAATGGATACATGCTTTTTACATTTGTTTGCACCCCACACACAGAACCACTGATTACAAAAGCTCCATTGTACATCTGCACAATTATTTTCTAAGGTTCATTTTTGAACAGAGGATTTATTTCATTTAAAATGCATTCTGCGAGTTTTCTCAGGTTTCAAAAAACCCCAAAATCTTTCCATCAGCACATTATTTATTTCATAGTGAAATACCAACACTAGCTGCAACTGTTTGGAGACATCCATTGTTTCTGCCATTATTGTCATGAATTATACTCATTTAGTTCCTTTTATTATTGTTTCCTGACATAGCTATAACATAGAATCTAGCTGATCATTTTGGAATTCCTTTAAAAAATTGATTTGATTCAAAATGTTTCTTAACATTAATATCCAAACTTTTCACCAAATTGATCAGTCCTAAGAACACCCCAGGGTTGTCAGAATCTTGTCTTCTTATGGCCTCTCAAAGCGAGTTCGAAGTTGCCACAGAACTTGACATGGTCAAAATTTGGGCAACATCTACGCACTTTTTTCCACCTGTTGGTTATGCTTCAATTTCATATCACGATAGGCCCTAATTGTGTTACTATATTTACATTGCCTAAAGAACTGTGATCACAGATATTATGTATGTGTTTAGTGTTATTTGTGAAAGATCAGCTACATCTGTTGTACTTCACAAATCGCTATTGCCAAACAGAAGGCAAGGAAAACAGAAAAGGGCATTTCTACTACTACAACCACACATCCAACTATTCTCATAAACCTTCCTATTAAACCTTCTGTTGTATAGACAGTTCCTTCTACCAGTTGACTTTTGTGTAGTATTCAAACTGGGGGTGGGTCTTCCTAGTTGCTTTGTTTAAAATTTTTCTTCTGAATTTCTTCTCCAAAATGGACTTTGTAGCAGAGTGTTGACTCAATTTATTTCATCTGATTTAAAACATATAAAAAACTAAATAATGCATTTTCAACTGGCCAGAGGCACTTTCTCTCCAGTAGCACCAGAATATTGTAAGCCCATGATATGCCACCTCTGTGCACAGAGCGTGTAACTTAACGCTTACACTGCAGCCAGTCAAAATCTTCTAGTCACGCTCGCTCGCTATCCAGCTGAGTAGCACCTAACCCAGAAACGTCAGAGCGATGGTTAATCCTTGTCAAGCGCAATTCTAGATTATACAGAAACTTGTGCACCTAATATATTAACATTTAGAAAATGAACACACAGTGTAATAATAAAATTGTGTGACAAAATTTCCAGGGTACTATAGGACAGTAGCGCCTATGGGCAAACTACCTCTGCTCCTCATTGTAGATAGTTTTTATGTGATTGGTGAACTGCAATGTACATGTGGAATGTAATAAAAATAGTGGCAACATTGCTGTGGAAGTGAAACAAGAGGGAATTATTTGTTGTCACTTTTACCACGGGTTAGCCTATGTCTGATAAATGGACTCTTCCCTCAGGCTTACAGTGCATGTGCTGTAGAGAGAGGGAGTTAGTCTCCTGTTAATTGCTGCTCTCAGCTGTTGTATTTCATGATGTTTACAAAGTAGGCAGGTACAGCAATCTTGGCTGTGGTCCCAAAGTATGACAAGGTCATGAACGTCTTGTTCAGGCATGTGGGGAGATGGCATTACCATACATGACTTGCAAGATGGATTAGAGCCTTCAACGAGGAGCAGGCCATGTAGAACACATGGCTCGCTCGGATCGTCCGAATGTTGAAGAGGACGTGCAAGCTGTTTCCACACTACTAGACGCTGATCAATGATAGGCAATATGTGAGTTACCTGCGACCAGCATTGCAAAGGAAGAGCCCACAAGTTTTACAGAATTTTCCCATCATTTTGCAGGATAATGGTCAGGTGCACATGGCACGCCTTATAGCTGATCTGTACCAACACTGGGGATGGGAAATGCTTCTCTATCCACAGCATTCACCAGACTTAGATCCCAAAGATGAAGGAACCACTTTATGACATTTGATTCCAAACAGTTCCCAAGATTCTGCAGGCATTAGGGTGGTCTATCAGAAACACCTACAGGACAGAAGCTGCTACAGGGATACTACAACTTCCACATCACTGACAATGAGCTGTTGGCTATTACACTGAAATTTGCAGAAGTTTCACAGATGTATCACTCCTAAACTAGTAACAAAAAAAACAGTTGCCACTATTAAAGTACAGCCAAGTATACAAAATCTTACAATACAAACAATGTAGATCTTAAAGCACCCAATTTATATCAAATAAATGTTTTTTGTAAAGTGAAGTTAAGCATATCTAAGATATTCCTTGTTATTGACTTGTGTTTTCAAATACTTAAACTTTTCGCAAATGGGAAGTTCTTATGCATTTTTTCTCATGGTCATGTAAAGCACACAGAATTTTAAAACAACCATATAGCAACACACTTTTTAAAAATCTATCACTTTACTTACTGTATTGCATAATGAAATGTGTAATTGTGAATTGAAAGTTTACCTCATATAATAAGAAGCTTTTGTAAGAAAGTCTGAGTATAAAAAATCTGTGAATGTAGCACCAGAATTTTTATGCAAATACTGTTATATACAGGGGATTATCTAAAGCTGCAATGGGCATAGAGAGTGATATAAGAGTACTGCATCAGATTTTGTTTTTTCCAGTTCACCAGGTGGTCCGTCATCTAGGAGTGGGCATAGAATGGTCTGTGTGAAGAAACAGCTTATTATATTTGGTGGTTTCCATGATAACCTTCGAGATTATAAGTATTTTAATGATGTATATGCTTTTAACCTTGAGGACTATACGTGGAAGAAATTGGATCCAACAGGTATGTAAACAAACTGCTTTGTTGAAATCTTACTAGGAGAGTAAGGTGCAAATGTGACTTTATAAAATTGACTTTTCCCCCACCCACTTCAGTTTTTACTGTTGCATATCAGTCTCTACTCTCTTTCTCTCTAATTTTTTTTTTTTTTTTTGAATTAACGTCCTCCAACATTGTGTCATATCGGACGAATGAATGAAATGAAATGAAATGGGTGAAATTATGCTCAAATGAGCCTGAGGTCCATGGAGCTTTAAGTTACCCGACATTCGTCTTCTCAGGGCAGGGAAAACCTTGGAAAAAAACCTTACCCGGATAACTTACCCTAAGCGAGATTCGAACTCGCGACCTCTTGAACGTGAGGCAGACACGCTAACCATCACGCTATCGAGGCGGGCTCTCTTTCTCTCTAATGCTCATGATACATCAAATATACAACTCATCACGTACACAGTACTGAACTTTCAATAACCTTGCTTTGTATGTGACAAGCTTTCATTTATACTCATATCATCCCTTGAGAAGATATAGTACAACTCAGAGAAGGGGAACTCTAGAGACTTCTACAGTGTCTTGACACAGGTTCTGGATGGTTCGTTATCAAAGTGTTTCTCTCTCCCTCTCTCTCCAACCAATTATGTGCCAGCTGGCACTAGAAAACACAGTTGCTATTCATGGCAAAGGAGTGCTCTATCAGTATGTTAAAGCTAAAGAATGTTTTGCATAGAAATTTTTAGAAGGCAGCTCCAAGTGAAAAATATACTAAAAATTGCATTACCAACCACTCATTCAGCTGCTGAGGCAGATAGAAGTGCAACTATACATCGTTAGCACAAAGTAGGGGTTCATTTCTAGGTTATCATAGACTCACTTCAAAGAGTGGCGCCATAAATTGGAAAGGAGAGGCACAAATACAAATGAACACCATGTACATTGTGACTAATTTTGCATTTTAAATAGTTTGATATAAATTGTATTAGACTTTCATACACTTATTTTGCATTTGACTGCCAAGTGCAACATGGAGAGTTGCATTTCTTTGATGAAATAACATATTTCAGGTACAGCACCTGCTCCAAGATCTGGATGTCTAATGGCAGCTCTCCCAGATGGACGAGTTCTTGTATATGGTGGTTACAGTAAAGAGCGAGTGAAGAAAGATGTAGATAAGGGCTGTGTCCATACAGATATGTTCCTGCTTACTCCAGAGAGTAAGTATACAAAACAAGTAATGCAAAAAATAATAGCTAAATATGTAAAATATGTTTGTATTCTAGTACATAGGCATTGTAAATCCATTTTATACTCAGTGCCAATCCAGAAGGGGATTGACAGTTCCTAATCACATGGCAGAAACATCTAAATGAATGGGAAGAGATGGATACATCATAGCAGTCGTCAAAGCAACAAAAAGAAGAACCAATTAGAGCTAAGACGTTTCAATACCAATTGTAGATGCAATGGTGTTGCCAGTATTTAACATGTGGTTAGCATATGCATGATGAGCAATTCAGCAGTAACATAAACTGTATACCTTATATTTTGTTTTTGCTGCAACATGTAAAATGCCTTCCTGTAACACCAGCTTGCAATGCTTGCCTCTGTTAGGGACTGTTAAGCGAAACAGCAAAGATTTCACAACAAAATCCCAATATCTACCTTGTTTTGATGCCTTATCCATGGATGACAACTTGTATGAATCAGATGATTCCAATTCTGAAGATAAGCTGAAAACCAGATCTTTAGATTCAGAAACTGATCATAAAGAAGAGGATGAAAGCAACATATATAATAATAACACGTATTTTATAGATAACGTCATACGCTTATTGTTGTTGATAGTACATTTCAAATTACAAGTTGTATACTGAACACTGCAATTTATTATCTTTCCATATAGTGTAGTACAAATTATAATGTATACTGTAGTCATACTAGGTTTTATGTATCTTTGATCTATCTAGTAAAATAATGCTAATAAAAACCATGTATATTTAAGGTAAATGAAGCTGAACATAGAATGAAGGAAAAATGAAGTTAAGAAAGATAGATAAAGGCACACGAGTACAAAAGTATAGCATGGGGGTGCTAGGCCCCTCACGACCAATGGCATTGTACTAGGGCACATGCCTAATGGAGGGTTAAGAATTATTCAAATTTAAATTGTGTTTGTCTCAAAACTTTGACTTTCTGCCTTTTCATACCTGTATTTATATTGCCACTTACCAGTACTTGGCTTAAAAACCCCTGTAAAGTCACACTAATCGCAAAACGTTTCAGATGTAACTATACTATTAGTGTAATTTTGTTTGCATTTCAGAGAATGATGCAACTGGCCTGAAGTGGAAGTGGGTGTCTGTCAAACAATCTGGGGCAAGGTTGTCACCCCGTTGTGGAATGAGTTTGGCTGTAGCCCCTGGCAACAAGGCTTATGCATTTGGTGGTGTGTGGGACGTAGAAGAAGATGAAGAAGACATATCTGGAACATTTTTCAATGATCTCCAAGCTTTGGATTTGGAGAAAACTTTGTGGAGAACTGGTAAGTGAGAGAGCAAGACAGGTTTATGACTTAAACTTTCATCTTAATGTACTTTATGCTAGACCATGCCATAATGTAGTGGTTATATGCCACTGTAATGGACCTCGTTATATCCACCTTTTCATAATGACATTACTATCTACCAATCAAAGGTGCACAGTTCATAATGACACTGCTAATCCACCAATCAAAGGTGTACAAGTTCGTAACGACACTGCTAGCCGCCAGTCAAAACTTCCACATGTAACGATCAATGCTTAGGTGTCTGTGCACATTCCCATGCAGCATAAAATGTGTACGGAAAAAGCTACTGTGTTTATGTAATAATTAATGTTAATATTGTAAATAACATTGTAATAAATTCAGTTACTCTATTGTTTTTGAAAGTCTATCCTTTTAAATACTCCCTGTATCATTATGGCAAGACCAACATAACAAAAACTATTTATTTATGCCAACAAATTTATTGTTGGTGTTTTTAAACACACAGGTTAGAGCATCTGCCTAGTAAACGAAGAGTCTGTGGTTCATATCCCAGCTGTGGCATTGAATTGTTTAGTTCCAATTCTACCTCTATAGCAAAAGTTGATCGTGCTAGTATCAATTCTCATATGTACAATCGAATCAAGTAACAAATAGTTCAAATGTCAGACATCAGTGACAATAACATGCAGCATAGAATAAATGTTTTAAACTGAGACACAGGTTGAGCATAGTCATATAAAACTATAGTATAATGGCAATTAAGATGCTCATATGAATATTATCAAACTCATTACTGCTCATTTCAAAAATATACTCACATTTTAATTGCTGCTATTATGCTATTATACAATTGACTTTTTGGAGAATCGAGTGTATTGGTTGACTTAAAATTATTCATAATAAAGTTGTTTGGTAGCATGAAGGAGACAAAACATCAGGGTATTAGTCAGCCATAGTCTCCTACCCATTTAATGAAAATCCAGCTTTCACTGATCTTCCATAGTGAATCTTGCTGATGATGTAGGCAATGTTCTCTGAAACATGTCCCAGTAAGTTCAGGTTAGAATGTGAAGATAGAGTAGTTTGTGCAAATAAATGCCACTGACTGTAGCTCGAGAAATTTTAGCAATCATCTACTATAAAATCTCAAGAGTATTTTAACACTTGCGAACATATAATATATAAGAGTTAGAACTGGAACTTAAAAATGGAATGCCACAGCTGGGATTTGAACCACAGACACTCCACTTACTAGATGGATGCTCTAACCATTAAGCTACTGTGACAACCTGACAGAATGACATTGAATTTTCAACCCAGTTCGCATTTCTCCCAGTAAACCACAAAGGCTGTCTCACATAATATATGACTGTAAGAATGATTCTTGCAAATATATAGTGGTGCCATGGCCAGGCAGTTAGACTGCTTGTCTATCACCAAGGTGGCCCAGGTTCAATCCCAAGGACCCACATGTGGTATTCATGGTGGACAAAGCAGCATCTGGGCAGGTTTTCTCAGATTTCCCCATCACTCATTACACCAACTTCATCATCACCATTCCATTCAATCATTTCATCTGCATTTCATATCCTCCTCTTCCTCACTCTCATACTTGGTGCTTGGCTGACCACTCGCTTCCATGTCCGGTCCATAGGTTCGTCTGCTCCCCACTGGCGTCTGACCCTAGGCACTGGGGTGTCAGTCCTCCATATGGGGGGGGGGGGGAGGGGGTTAATCCAATAAAGGAAAAATGTATAGTAACTGTATTCTTCTATGCTTACAGTAAGTCTGACAGGCAAGAAAGAAACAGGAAAACAAAGAAGACGAAAGAAGGGAACAGAGGATGAGGCTGATAATGCTGAGGAGGCTGCAAACAGTGATGATGAAAAGATGGATACTTCAGAATCTTCAGAAACAGTCACAAGCAGTGATGGTACATTTAAGGTATATAATTACCAAACACCTGCTGCTTATCCCAGATAAGTGTAGGAACACTTATACATTACTAGTATAAGTGCTACCGTGCAAAGCTCCCAATAGTAGGAAGAGTGTCAAAAGTTTTTAATGTATCTGTTATATTATTGAAAGCTCAATGAAGGAAAGCCTGCAACTGCATTGCTATATGATTTAATAAGCAATAATATATACATCATGAACTGTAATATATGATTTATTATCTACAAATCTTTAGTAACAGCAGCTGTTGAAACTGCGACAATGCCAACTATGCAGATCGTAAATAAATCAACTATAAAGTTTGAAACTGAAAAGGAAACAGCTGTTACACAATAGTTCAACTGACCTCAAAAGTAAACTGCGGATCGATTATCCTGGTTGTTGTCTTTAAAATAAGTCAGTAACTAGCAGGTCTTACTTAGATTGCTGCAAGACTTAAATGCTGAATAAGTAATAAAAATAAAAAAATCTTATGTGTTGCACTCACATGACTTTCTCTACTCTTGTACTGTCAGTCTGTGTGGCTCAGTTGGTTAGACGCTGGCCTACTGATCCCAAGGTCATGGGTTCAAACCCTGCCCAGACCGATGGTTTTTAAGTGTGCTTAAAAGCGACAGCTCCATGTCAGTAGATTTACTGGCATGTAAAAGAACTCCTGCGGGACAAAATTCCGGCACACCGGCGACGCTGATGTGATCCTGGCAATTGACAGCATCGTTAAACAACAAAATAATTTTTTTTTCTACTCTTGTACTAACCATTCTTACAAACCCTTATTCCTATATCTTCTTTGTGTTAGTTGAGATAAACATTTGCGGACATTATCTTGCTGCTTATTTCCTTGTAGATACAAGGGGAATATTAGAATACAATAGGCTTTGAGTGAGTCAAATCTTTTAAAGCTTTGAGATCCCATTCTCTTTGCACGCTTAACATATAAAAAAATGAACAACAATGTTCCATTTCATGGAAGTTTTAAGTTCTCCAAAACTGATACAAATAACAAGCAATATCTCTGAAATGCTTCACTATACAAAAAAAATTAGACATAAATTGTGTGTTTTAGCAAGATCTACATTTTTTGTGTAGTAAGATTTTGTATAGCTTTGAAAACAAGTTGGAGACAACTTGAAACATGCCAGCTGTGAAAATCTTGCAATATTACTAAGATAAGTGAAGCTTTTAGTTCTAATTTGTTCTTATTTTATTTTTGTCTATCTCTTACACTTTATGAGTTATTCAAAAGCCATCCAGAGTAAACAGGACTACATAGGGTATAGCCAGAAAATTTAGATTATACAATTATTATTTATTTATGCCAACAAACTTACTGTTGGTGTTTTTAAACACACAAACCTTGTGTGGGCAATGTTTGAGAGGTAGAACTGGAACTTAAAAATTCAATGCCACAGCTGGGATTTGAACCACAGATCTTCCGCTTACCAGGCGGGTGCTCTAACCATTAAGCTACTGTGACAACCTGCCAGAATTCAATGTCATTCTGGTAGGTTGTCACAGTAGCTTAATGGTTAGAGCACCTGCCTGGTAAGCGGAAGGTCTTAAATTATGCATTTTATTTGTCATAAAAATATCTTAAACATATGGCATTTTAATCAAAATCATTAGAGCCATTTTGTGCTTTAATCACTTGCCATGTTGCACTACCTATAATTAACGCACAAGTTTTGCTTGTGTAGGTGACAGTGGGGCCGTCCAGTACTACAGTAGCAGATGATGGAATCTTTAAAGTGACTGTGGGACCTTCGCCTGCACCTCAAGCTGCAGCAGAAGCTACTCCAAGTGGAGACGCTACAAAAATATTTACACCATCACCTCGCATGAACTGCGGTCTTGCAATCAAGCATGGAGTCCTGTATTTGTATGCTGGATTAGTTGAAGAGGGTGATAAACAGTTCACTCTTTCTGACTTCTATTCATTAGGTAACTGATGTTATATTCACATGGCTTTCTCTACCCACTATCATCTGTATTTATATAACTTGTACAAACTATTCTTACAAAAGCCTCTTTTTCTATTTACTTCATGTTAATTGAATAAAACTTTGCAGAAATAGTTTTATTATACATTTTGTTGTTCGTACAAGATGGTTAAAGGCAGTTGCACAGAAGATAAGTATTCAGTGACGTCACAGTCCCATGTTTTCTAGCCAATCAGGTGCAGTCTGTTTCAGAACACGTGTGAGAGTACTGCCTGCAGCTTAACAATGAAATTAAATAATTGAGAGCAATAAACCCACTCCATTGTGTGATAGTAAGTTCGTTAAGAGTTCCGATGATTGCAGAAGCAAAAAAGATGAATTGTTCACAGTCAAGCCAGGGAAATGGTGTACAATGTGTACAAATACTTCCTGAAAAAGATGGACACAGCACTTCCCCTATTATCCCTATCTGTGCATTATATGTCATTTATCGCCATCGATCCTGGAGGCTACTCTAGAGGAAACTCAATCAATAATAATAATAGCTGAAACAGGCTGCACTTTAAAAATGATAAAGTACTAAAAAATTCTAACCAGTATCTAATGCCACAAAAAATTTATTTGAAATAAATTGTGTGTTTTAAACTGTGTAAAGTCCATTTTCAAAATGTTGAGTTCTATACTTACAGCTCATAATTTTTGGTTAAAATTACAGATCTTCATAAGCTGGAGGAGTGGAAGACAATTATACCAAATGATATAGCAACTCAGGAGTGGCTGGACTCTAGCAGTTCTGAAGATGGTGAAGAAGAATCAGATTCTGAAGAAAGTGAACAAGAAGAGGAAGAAGAACAGGGTGCTGCAATGGACGAAGATTAAGTCATTGTAGCAAATAATGATAAAAGAAATTGTTAAAAATGTGAAAAATATGAATTAAGCTTTAAATAAATAATTCTAAACAGACTTTACACCTGCCCAATATTGTGGATATGTTTATTGCTCAGCTGATATTAAGCTCTTGTACTTCACATATTTTGGCAGTTTCAGTACAACAAATGGGATTCTATTCTAAACTAATCAAAGTTAATTTAGACCAAAAAGGTGAGTCGATTAATAACACTACACAACACTTACTTATATTTTAGCAAAACATGTTTCAAAGGCTTGACTTTCCTTCATTATCAACCAGACATCGACTGTTTCTCCCTGGTGTGGATGGTGATGTTTTCTCTGAGGTCTCCTCTGGTGGTGGTTCAAGGGACTTGCTGAAGATATCTTTCTTGGGGATGTCGAAATTGAATACTCTGTTTCTATTTTTCAAAATGAAAATTTGTTCCCATGTGGACAGCTTGTGTTTTCCCGTTACATGATTGAGGAGCTTCAGTTCTGGCTTTATGTTGTGATTTTCTGTCCAAAAGTGGTTGGCTACTGCTGATTTTTCCAACTGTTTGTTTTTTACATTTCTAAAGTGTTCCTTGGGTCTTATTTCTAAATTTCTTTGGTTTTTCCTATATACACTTTATTAAAGTCACTGCATTCAATTTGGTAAATGCCAGATTTTTTATTGGGTGAGATGGCATCTCTGATGTTTGAGTTCAGTAGATTTTTTATGGAGTAACGGTACACTGGTGCTAGCTGAATGTTCTGTTCTTTGAAAACTTTTTGGAATTTTTCGAAGGCCCAAGGATGGACTGTGAATTTTTTTAATGTCATTTTTGTTTCTGCTGCTCTGAGTGTTGTAGTTTCTTTTAGTAACTTTTTTGTTTCTGCTCGTTTCACTTTTTTGTCTACTAATGATTTGAGGAAACCTACGAGACAGATTACTACTTTGCTTCAGTCGGCCAAAGATCCCAGGGACCCACTCGCTTCGGCTGGTGTTTACCAGATTCCTTGTTCCTGCAGTGCAGTGTACATAGGTACCACTCAAAACAGCATCAACATCCGACTCTCAGAACACAAGAGATGCTGCAAACTGGGACAAGTCAGCGGTCACAGAACATGCAGTATGGGCTGATGGAGAACACATAATTCAGTATAAGAAGACTACTGTTTTTTCTTCTATGCCATACTACCACGCCAGACTAAGTGCAAAGCCATAGAAATATACAAACACCCTAACAATTTTAACAGAAAGGAAGAAACTCTAAAACTGAACATAACCTGGCATCCAATACTAGAGCATAAAAAAGCACAAATGCAGAGAAATTGCATAAACCAATTAGAAATCAGAGCAGAGAAGCCCCACCCACCTAGCACACACCTCCCACTCAAGCCGAGCCAATCCCGTGTGAGCAGCCCAGATATAAATACGGTACCTCCAGCCAGTGATTCTGCATATAATTCCTTCCTAAAAAAAGAATTTTAGATTAAAAAAAATATGGCGGCACTGTGGCCAAGCAGTTAGACCGTTTGCTTACACCTAGGCAGCCTGGGTTCAATCCCAGGGATTCACATGTGGTATTCGTGGTGGACGAAGCGGCATTGGGGCAGGTTTTCTCCAGTTTCCACCACCACTCATTCCACCAATTGCTCCATCCATTGATTTCACCTGCATTTTATATCATCCTCTTCCTCACTATCATACCTGGTGCTGGGCTGACCACCTGCTTCCAGGTCTTCACTCTGTCAGGTCCATAGGTTCTCCTCCTCCCCGACAGGCACTGGCTTGTAAGTCCTTTATAAGGGGAGGGTAATCAGGCAAAGAAGAAAAGATAATACAAAATAGTACAAAAAATTAAAGGGAACACCATGAGAAAGAAAAACATCTTCCTTTCATAGAAGTTTGAAAACAGTGTTGTTGTAATTAATTTAATTTAAAACATGCTATTCCACCTAACAAAAAATCTTGCATATACCAAATTGAATGCAGTGATTGTAATGAAATATACATAGGAAAAACCAAAAGAAATTTATAAATTAGATCCAAGGAACACGTTAGAAACATTAAGAGTAAACAATTAGAAAAATCAGCGGTTGCATTTCACTTTTAGACAAAAAATCATGACATAAAGCTAGAACCGAAACTTCTCAAACACATAACCGGAAAACAAGAACTGTCCACATGGGAACAAATCTTTATTTTAAAAAATAGAAACCAAGCATTTAATTTCGACATTCCTCAGAGGGACATTTACAGTTAGTTCATTGAACCGTTACCAGAAGAAACATCACCATCCGCACCATGAAACACCATGGAAACCCAGTTATTGTCCGGTTGATAATGGAGGAAAGTTAACCTTTGAAACGCATCTCGGAAAAATACTTTGTAAGTGTTGTTCAGTGTTATTAACTAACCTTTTAAATTAAAGAAAAACATGTTTAGCATAAGAGGTAGAACCGGAACTTAAAAATTCAATGCCACAACTGGGATTTGAACCACAGACCTTCCGCTTGCCGGGCGGACGCTCTACCACTGAGCTATTGTGACAAACTGCCAGGAAAAATATGAACTGGCTTGAGAATTTAATGCCATTCTGGCAGTTTGTCACAATAGCTCAGTGGTAGAGCGTCCGCCCGGCAAGCGGAAGGTCTGTGGTTCAAATCCCAGTTGTGGCATTGAATTTTTAAGTTCCGGTTCTACCTCTTAAACTTTGCCCACACACGGCTTGTGTGTTTAAAAACACCAACAGTAAGTTTGTTGGCATAAATAAATAATAATTACCATGTTTAGCATACCTAAATTTTCCTTTTCTTCTTTTCCTCCTCTTCTCTCTGAATTATCCCTCCACTTTCCGTTATGTAAGCTATCCTTTCTTTACTACACTATATCTTTAGACAGAAACATACAGCAAAATCCAGCTTATGTTCCCAAAATCAACAATTTTCAGTCTCTAGATAGCAAAAGTGACACAGTTTACCGATACATCACTTTTTAAAAATGGGATATGTTTTGGAAACTCATTTTCTCCCATCCTCAACCTGATATTGACTGCATGAACGTGGTGTCATCATGTTGGAGATTGCAGCGCCATCATCCCCTGGTGTCTTTTCCAACAATTACTTGTTGAGGTCACTTTGAGGTAACTCAAAGTTGAAAATCCAATCTTTATTTTTCAAAATGAATGTACTCTCCCAGGCTGTTTGTTTCACATTAGAGATGCGTTTAATAGTATAGGTTCAGGATCTGTTTCATGGTTTTCTAACCAAAAGTGCCCTGCTACCGCCAATTTTTCCACTTGATTATACTTTAGATTCTTAAGATGTTCCTTACACTTCATTTTCAATTTTCTTTTTGTTTTCCCAATATAAATTTTGTTGCAGTCTTTGCAGATAAATTGGCATATTCCTCAGTTTTCTATGTTACTATGGAGTCTCATTCAGAATGTAGGTTTTGGATTGAACATAGGTTTTTAAGTGCCAGAATAATATCTTTGAATATTTTGGAATTGCCTATGGGCTTTGGGATGGTTTGTGAACTTTGTGTACATGCATTTTTCTTTTTCCACTGACATTTTGGTGGTGTTTTGTATAGTGTTTGTACCATTTGGATTGTTCTCTATTGAAACCATTGTTTTCTGCTATTCTGCAAATCATCTTCTTTCAGCACATCGCTGAATTGATATTTCAGCTATAAACTTATTACCTGTACCAGAGGTCCTTGGCTCAATTCCCGGCTGGGTTTGGAAATTTTTCTTTCAGCAGCATAATTCCCTATCTCCAAAGAGTTTGAAAGGATAAAAGTGGGAGCTCATGTGTATTCAATGTTAGAAATCCTGTAGTTCAGCATGTAATAACACCATCTGTTGTTTCCCATATCAAAACCCCCAATATGACCAATGCACAATAAAGAAGAGGATGAGGAGAGGAATTTGGTTAGTCCACCATTTGGTTTTTAGCTGTTACCTTATTGAGATTAGACAAATTTGATTCAGTTCATTTGTAACAAAATAAACTTTAATATTTTATATTTCAAAATATTTGGCTTGTCATACAATTCAACATCCATCTCTTGTCTTTTGTGATATAATACTTTCACATTGTAAAATTAGAATTACGCAATAAAAAAATACCTCTTGTCTTTGAAAAGAAATATAACATGTTTTCAAATCTATCACATGCAGATCAGCATCACTCAAAATGCTGAAATATCCCTCTTTTGTTGACACCTTGACAACAGTGCTCATCTTGCTAACCATGATGGACGATGTGCAGAGCTTTTGTTAGGACACATGGCCATATTATGGGGAATTGCTTGTACCGCACTGTGCTGTTTCTAACTGGTTCTATTGCCTCTCTGTGTGTTGATTAATCAGTGGATGTGGAAAATATGTTGTGTAATTGTTGATACACATTTCAGTGACTTAGTGCTTTTATAATCCCAAAAAGTGCATGTTTTAGCATAATACAGGAAGCAGAAAAGATAAAATATCCTAAAATGTATTACATATTAATATGTTCCCCTTTGCCCTTTGTCTGGCCTCTTTAACAAATCTTATTTAACTTTCATTATCATATTAACTTATCTTTGCTTCTCGTTTGACATTTCCACTAGCACAAACACAGCACTAACAGTAAATCTGAAATCTGAGAAACAGTACTGTAATCAGAAATGTGTAACTGAAAGTTTAGATTACCACGTACATACTGGGTATTAGAGGCAAGCTTTTGATTTCATAACAATCTTTCATTGGCTGACTAGATATTGAAGGTCAATATGTGATCAGTGTTTTTAATACTGAATAGATGGGTAGAGTTTAAGGACCTGTCAAGCTAGAGGTAGGTTGTATATGCACACTAATTAAGATTTACCTATACTGTTTATATTGAAGAGCCCATTACAGAAATTATTACAGGCATGTTTAACAATAATAAAAAAAATTAAAATAAGAAAGGCTGTTGAGTAATCGGGGTTCTACTGAACCACTGAACTTTTTAAAATTAGAACCCTTATAAGGTAAGTGTGTAGTTCAGAACCTACAACCATGCAATAATGTGAGCAGTGTTAACTCGTGCAATTGGATGTCGGATGACATTAATGACCACCCTATTCACCTGCATTTTATTTTTTTATTTATTTTTTTTAACATGAAGGCTGGTTTGATTTACATGGTTATGAAGAACTAATGGTATTAATGTTGTTGGTTATGCTGGATTTCTGACAATGAAATCGTAGTACTCTTGCTTTCGTAATATTTTTCACTGATGGATGGGGTACTAGAAGTGGCTGGGCATATTTGAAGGTGGTCTTGGTTCATTTCCTCTTGCAGATCACGTAGACGACAGAGTAGTGAATATATCCCAAGTTTGTTCAAACGTTTTGCCAGACAATCATGTCCCATAATCAACCTAAAGGTTGCAACTGCCATTTTTCGAGGATACTCGGGAATTACTGTTTGAATGTTTGGTAGTTCCCATCTTTTACTTTTTGATTTTTCATAGGAATATTTTGCAATAATTTTTTTGGATTCAGAGTTGACTAATCTTTTAGCTGCATAAAATGGTAGATTAACTATAGATTTTTGTACACTGCTGCTACCCTTTTTTGCAAGAAAATCAGCTTTGTCATTACCATTCAGTCCACAGTGACCTGGTATCCATTGGAAGACTAGGTGTTTTTGAAGTGCTGTTAAGTGGGCAAGGATTTTCCAACTTCAATAGTTATTTGGTTTCTTGGTGACAACTTGGAAGTAATTGCTATAATTGCCACCCTGGAATCTGAGAGAATAACTGCCTGATGAAAATGTGGGATTCTATACAAAAGATTTTGGTATTAATGTAAATTTTTATTAAAAGACTGAGATATGTATGGTGGCAAAAGTACACAGTTTCCAATATTTTCTGTAACTAAGATATGCAATCAGTTTGTTTATTTCCGTCCTTTAAGTTTAATGTTGTCTGACCCTAGGCACTGACTTGTAAGGCCATACAGACTGGTTAGACCATTCACTTCTCACCAAAGCGGCCCAGGTTCAATCCCAGGCAACTGCATGTGGGATTCGTGGTAGACTAAGCGGTGGGTTTCCTCCGGGTTCTCCCGCCATCTCATTCCACTGGTGCTCCATCTTCATTCCATGTATCATCAGTGTCATTGCTTGTGGTGCCGTAGTAGTAAAAGTGGGCATTAAACACTACACTGGCTTGTAAGTCCTACATAAGCAGAGGGTAATCAGGTTCAGAAGAAGTTTAATGTCCTCTATTCAGATAGGCCATATCAGATGGTGAACAAATGAAATGATTGAAAAGGTTCTCAAATGGGCTGAGAATTCCTAGAGATTAAAATTACCCCACATTAGTCGAACAATCTCAACAGGATAAGGGAGGACTGGAATAGACCAAACCCAGATAACTCACCCTAACCAAGATGATACCTCTTTAATGTGAAGCAGACCTGCTACCCCCACACCATGGAGATAGCCTACATGGTTATAATTTGCATGGGAAATTTATGCACCTGAATTAAAGAGGCTTAAATCTATGATTCTACCAGTAAGCAATGTGCTTTCCAGTGCCAAGGAAACACCCATTAAGTAGCCATGCATCCAAACAAAGGCTCTCTATTTTTCATATCAGAAAGTGCATACTAATCTGCTCAGGACTGCTTCTCAAACTGTGAAGTTTTCTTATGTTTGCATCTGATGTGTTTATTGAGTGTACTCCTGACTGTAAAGGCCATATCACACTCTGTGCATTGGTATGGTTTGACCCCTGAGTGTGTCCGCATGTGCACCTGCAGACCATGATTGAATGACTTGCCGCACACCATACAAGTGTAACGTTTCATCGTTCCAGCATGCCATTTACTATGTGTGTGTAAGTTCCGCTGGGCAGAAAACGTTTTACCACATTCCTCGCACTTGAAGGGTCGTGCACCAGCATGTCGATTCATGTGTCCCACCAACCCTGCACGTCGTAAGAAACCTTTGCCACACTGCGTGCACTGGAAGGGATATTCACCATGACATCTTCGGTGCTGATTTAGATTACCAACACTGCTGTAACATTTACCACATGTCTTACACTCATGTGGCTTCTCCCGTGAATGTGTCCGAGTATGTGCCTTGCAGTCCGCATCTTTGGTAAAGCCCTTTCCACAAACAGCACATATAAACCGATATTGCCCTTCATGAAATGCCTTGATGTGCGTCCTTAAATGAGCTGCTAGAGCAAACCCTTTGTTGCACTTGTCACATTTAAAAGGCAGTTCACCAGAACATGAACGAACATGTGCTATCAAATTTGAACTTGTAGAAAACTTCTTACCACAGTGTTGACAGATGAAAGGCCGTTCACCTGTGTGGGTTCGAAGATGAACATCTAAAGATTCCTGACACATGAAACCCTTATCACATATATGACATCGAACTCGGAATTGGTTATTGTGTGCATGAATATGATCGTTCAAACCATGAAGATGCACAAACAATTTCCCACAATATTCACACAAGAATCTGCGTTGCTGTTTGTGGGTGTGTAAATGATTCTCTAATTGATGGCGATGTGTAAATCCTTTACCACAGCGATCACAGCAGAAGTTCACTTGTTTTGGGTGATTCTCTTCACGGTGCTTTTTTACACATTCCTTGCTTGGAAAAGTAGTGCCACAAGTGGTACACTGCACTTCATTACTGGGAGGCTTTTCTTTCTGATCGCTGCTCTGAGCAATTTCTGGATGTTCAGTCTCAGAATTGCATTCCTCTGTTTGCACACTTTCTTTACATTCAACAATCAGTGTTCCTTCTTCCTTAGATTCATCTGCCTGTGACTTATCACTTGATTCATCATGCTCTTCGTTAGAAGGGGTTATTTTTGTGTCATCACTCCGTGTGTTGCACTCACTAGATTTCCACTCCTCTCCATCTTTTTGCAAGCCCAGACGATTTTCAAATAATTTTATTAAGTCCTCTTTGGCAGCCATTAGCTTTGCTTCTAAACAATCAACGGTCTCCACTAAGTTCAGGCAACGTCGGCAAATGAAGTCATCAGGGAGACTTATAATGTGGTCGCTGGAGACCACCTGTGCAAGTTTTGTTGCAACAGGAACCCTTGAAGCTGAGGTTATTGGTGTATCAATTCTCATTTGTACAAACTGAATATCCAAAGTCTGTGTTGTGCTGCACACAAGACATCTTGGGCATTCTTCTTCTCGGAATACTGTACCCTTTATTTCTTCGATAGATATCTGAAACAAGACCAAATATGCTTCAAAAAATCTGATGTATTCATTAATATGACTTTCTCTAAGCACTCTTCTACAAACAATTCTTACAAGAGCTTATTCTTGTATCTATTTGTTGTTAACTAAGTTAAACTTTCATGACACATTTATACATTTCATTGTATCTATAGGTATAAAAAGAATAAAGCAGGCTAAAAAAAATAATCATGATTTGAGAGGTAGAACTGGAACTTAAAATTGATTGGCTGATTGGCCAGGAGCATGGTGGCTGTTGGGTGGGATTCTATCCCTCTTGTGATTGCTTTGCTCTGTTTTCCTGTTTCTTATAACATTCAATTCACAATGGAGAAAGAAAGGATGGTTAACTAGCGTTTCTGGACATCTTGGTCAGAAAGAAGGCCAGTGGAACACTTGCACCACTGTCTACTGCAAGGCTATCCACAATGACCGCTACTTGAACAAACACCCCAATCATCATCCCCGAAAAAAGTGTGCCATGATCAAGACACTCGCAAATCGTGCTTCCCACATTTGCACTTGCTGCGAGAAGAACTTGGCCATTTAGAACAAGCATTATTTTCTAATGGCTATTCAATCCATGAAGTAAGAACTTGCTGGCCTCCTAAGACTAAATCTGCCACCTGGAAGCTAGACCAAACCGAAAGCAAAGGCACTGTTTTCCTACTATACTTGGAAAATGTCACTAATCAAATTGAACACATACTACAATGCCATAGTATCAAGACGGTCTTCAAGCTAACTGGGCAATTAAGCAGTCTACTATAATCAGCCAAGGATTTCCGGGAAGCTCTGTCATCAACTGGGATACACAGTATTCCTTGTTGTGGCTCAGATTCCATTGGAACTACTCAGTGCAACAATTAAGACCAGGCTCACAGAGAACAAAAGAAGCTGCCATCTGGGCCAAATAGATGAGTCCGCTGTCGCCGAACACACCATTGAGGCAACTGGTAAACACAAATAAGTTCCAGGATCATTGCATTAATTACACGCTACCATGCCAGACTACAGTGGGAAGCTATTGAAATCTATAAGCATCCTAATGATTTTAATAAGAAGCAAGAGGCCTTAACACTAAACAACAACTGGCATCTAGTAATCAAAAGCAAAGAATGTCATAAGAACAATGTCCTAGGAAAACAGAACAAGCCAATAACAAGAGAACAGCAGCACAAGAGAGGTAGAACCCCATCCAGCAGCCACTATGCCCCTGGCCAATCAACAGATAACACGCATAGTTTAAATAGAGTGAAAACAACAGTTAACAAATCAGACGCAGCAATACTTTCTCCAAAAAGACTTCGACAGTGCCACTGAGGATGTCTACCGCAGCTGTAGATGAAATGTCTGGAACACCAATCTAAAGCAGACCACGGCAAAACAGCCTGAAAGATATTTTATCTTATACTTTTGATGCTGGCCATGAAACCTATGGACCTATAGACTGGACATGGTGAACACCTGGAAGCAGCTAGTCAGCCAAGTACCAGGTATGACAGTGAGGAAGAGGACGGTATGAAATGCAGGTGAAATCGTTGATTGGAAAGGTGATAATGGAGCAATTGGTGAAATGAGTGGTGGGGGAAACCAGAGAACCTGGAGAAAAGCCACCTTGACGCCGCTTTGTCTACCATGAATACCACATACAGGTCTTTGTGATAGAACCCAGGCCGCCTGGTTGGTAGGCAAATGCTCCAACTGCTCAGCCAGTGCTGCCAGAGGGCTTTACTTACAAACTTTATCAAAGGAGATGTTGAAACTGGCCACTGACACTTACTGAATCTCTGAGAAACCTTTCTCCGCTAATGGCACACCATATACCAATTTTTTCATCACAAAGTGATACTTCATTAACAATATTAGGTTCTGAGTTAGGGCCATTAAAGAGTCAATGCTTGAGGCACGTACATACGTGAATACGATTCTATTCTTAGACAACTGCCAAACAGGGAGCGTAATTATTATTTATTTATGCCAACAAGCTTACTATTGGTGTTTTTAAACACACAAGCCGTGTGTGGGCATAACAGTAAGTTTGTTGGCATAAATAAATAATAATTACCATCTGAAGGTTATTTAATCCTGGGACATAAAGTACTTACAATAGTAAGTCACCATTGGGGTAATTTGTCTCTGATGTGAGACTGCCTCTGTGGTTTACCAGGAGAAATACGAACTGGATTGAGAATTTAATGCCATTCTGGCAGTTTGTCACAATAGCTCAGTGGTTAGAGCAGCCGCCCGGTAAGTGGAAGGTCTGTGGTTCAAATCCCAGTTGTGGCATTGAATTTTTAAGTTCCAGTTCTATCTCTTAAGGGAGCGTAATTTTTGCCTTTTTTTCAACATGACTCTCCCACATCTCATAGGCCAATCTTTCAATGAGAACAATTGAAAGTATGTTTCAGGACAGAATTATTACTAGAGATCTGTGGCTCCCTCGGTCCCCCGACCTAACCCCCTGAGATTTCTATCTCTGGGGTAATTTAAAACAAAGTGTAACGACAAATGCATACACTCTGGAATAATTAAAAGAAAACATTTGCCAGGAGATAGCCAGCATTTCTCAACGTGAACTACGGCAAGTGATGGATAGTTTCCTCAAGATGTGCCAAAAATGTATGGACAACAACGGTGGCCAGTTTCAACATCTGCTTTCATAAAGTTGGTAAGCAAAGCCTTTAAAAGTAGTTTTAAAAATGTTGTATGGCTTTATCTACACCTTCTTATGATAGCAGCAGTTGGCAATGGGCACAGAGGATGCAGGGAGGCAAAGCACAGCAGTCAGTTCATAATTTTTTTATTTTCTTGCTACTTTTGGGTATTTCTAAACTTCAAATTGCTCTAAAAGCTTAGTTTTCTATTGTCTGCATAGTAGTTCCATGTCTATTTATTTACCTTTCACCTCTATAAAATGTGACTTGCAGTCATGTCTGAAAAGCGACAATTTTTTAGAGTTAAATCTGAAACATACCTCACTTTCAGTGACATCTTCCTCTGTTTCTTCCACTATGATGTCACTCTCACCAGCTACACTGGAAGATTCTTCACTATTGTCTCTGGCAGCCTGTTCAAGAGGTAAATCATGTGAAGCGAGCTCTCCCATATTGCAGTTGTTAAACATCTGCTCAGCTCTCTGACAACAGCTACTCTCTGGATGCATATTTCCTACAGACTTCATGTCAGACTGAAGACACACCTCCATTAAGTCACACTTGTTCTGTTCATGGAAATGCTGAAGCACAGTCTCCCCCGATTGTTTAGCAGCAGGGAATTGATTGTTCTGGAACCTGGAGTTATCATTTAAATGCAACATTAACGGGGCTTGTGAATATAGTGATTCTTCCTGGAGTTCACTTGGGGAACTGAAAACTGATGAGTGACAACTGTAAACTCCTTGCTTTTCTTGGTCTATTCCTCCAGCCACCTGTTCTGGCTTTTGTAAGTTGCAGAACTTATTTCTAGAATCCTTGTTTTGATTCGCACATGATTTTGCAATATCATTTTGAGAATTTTGTCTACTGTCATAGCAGTTGTTCATCAGTGATTGCTTGATTTCAGTCTGATCTTGTAATAACAGGTTCATCTGCATAACCGAACATGATGAATACTGCTCATTGCATTTATACGCTGGATGTTGGGAGGTTTGGCTTTGTTGAATATAAGATGCACCTTGTGTACAGAACCAGTTCTGTGGGTCAGACTTTGCCTGAAAGTTCGCAAGCTCTTTGCTGACAGCTCTACACACCTCGGAAGATAGAGGTGAGCACATTCCAATACTTTCAGGGACAGGCATTCGGCTGCCACAGCAGGTGTTCTGTGAGTTACAAGTAGCTGATTTTTCCATGTATATGGACCTACTACTTCTATCCATCTCTGTCGGATATGCAGTTCCACGATTCTCTGGAAGCCAAGGCGGAGGATCAACATGACCATAACCGCTGTAATTTGTGGAAGGAAAGACATTCTGATTTCCAAAACTACCCTGGGCTCCAAACATGCCATTATATATGTTTTGTCCTTGGTTTGGTAAAGCAGGACTAAATACAGGTGAATGCTGAAGTCCTTTATGAAAGAAATGTCCAGCAGGACTCGTGGCACTTAATCCATTTGAACACTGTCCACTACCTAACATTGCAGCAGTCGCCTCCACAACTAAACTAAATGGCGATGAAAATATCTGAGGTCCATCTGATGAAACAGGTGCCTGAGTGACTGTGTTGTGTGATCTGACAACAGGCAGTTCGCTTTTCCCACTTACACACCCTGTGCATGAGCTGCCCTGATGTGACATTGTAAAGTACTCCTGAAACAAAAAAGAAAAGCATGATCTTAACAAGCTTCACAACTGTCTTTCTGCTTTGGACAAGTTCTGATTAAAAGACATTTGCTTGGGATTCACATTGTATTTCATGAACATTATAGATTAATTTAAAAAAAAAAAGACTGAAACCAAATACAGTAGAAATCCGATAACCCCACTCTCAATAGCTCGACAACCTTTCTTATTTTCATTTTTTATTTTTTATCATTAAACTTGACAGTAACAATCAGAAGCTTGCTGCTAATAATGTTGATATACAGCACAAACACTTGTTAGGAAGGTTTGAAGGTTTATTACTTTACCTAGCACAGAGGTATTTTTAGACATAATAAATTGTGCAGCTGTTTATGATAGAATTCACCTTTGTATTTATAAGACCATAGGTGTGTCAGGTTATCTTTCTGACTTCCGGTAGTACATCAACATTGCAGACCATGTCTGATTAAGTGCAGTGCCTGCTTGCATTATCAGCAGTATCTTGTTTATTTCAAGGAAGACAACTGAGATGTCACCCCCTTAATCAATTTGTGTGATGTCACTCACACAGAACTAGCAAGGTCATTCGCTATGTCTAAAAAATACCTCTGTATGCTGTAAGCTAAACTTTCAGTTACATATTCCTGGTTACAGAGCAGCTAAATATTTTAAAATAGTTTTGTTGTTTAACGACGTCAATCACCAGGATCACATCAGCATCACTGGTGTGCCAGAATTTTGTCCTGCAAATGTTCTTTTACATGCCAGTAAATCTACTGACATTGAACTGTCATTTTTAAGCACACTTAAAAACTATTGATCTGGGCCGGGTTTGAACCCGACATTGGGATCAGTAGAACAGCAGATAACCAAATGAGCCACCCAGACTGACACACACAGTGCAGCTTCCAAGATTTCAGACTTACTGTTAGTTTTGTGTTGAGTTGTTTTGCCAGTAAAAATGATGAACGAGAAGAAAAGCCAAGTTAACATGACAATGGAAATTAAATTGGATGTGTTAAAGAGACTAGACAAAGGGGAATATATTAATAAAATTGCCATAGATTTAGGAGTTGGACAATGTACAATAACAGGGTGGGAAAAATAGAGGCCCAAAATCAAGTTTGGTGTATGAACAGAGTGTAAACTGATAGTTTAATGAGAAGGAAGGGTATGAAAGCAGGTGAATATGAGAAAATAAATGAGATGCTTTATTTGTGGTTTAGGCAGTAAAGGGACTAGCTGTCTAAACCACAAATGAACTAGCAATTTCGTCTATATTCTAAGTACATACGTATTTTAAAATTTGCTTTTACAATAATCATTTTGGGATGTTATACTTCACTACTTTCTATATTCTGCCAGAATATGTATTTATGTAATTTGTATATTATGTCATAACTTGTGAATAACAGACCCCAGACCCCTTATTCCGTAAAACTCAACATTTCAGTAACTCGACAGCCTCTTGGTCCACATTAGGTCGAGTTACCAGATTCTACTGTAGTTCATACCATTCTAAAGTGTAATTTTAGGGTTATTTTGAACAAAATTCTATATAATGAACTGATGTTAAATCTAAATAAAACCACAGAAGCCTCCTAATCTTTGTAAAGACACAATTGACCATATTGCAAAAATCTAAAGTATACATGTTGCTATTTATTCACTATTTCTGAACATCTGGGTTTCATTAATGTCAATAAACAACTGCAATAACAAGCACATCAGATCTACTCATGTAGATTCCTTGAAGAAAATATCTTACAGAGTAAAACCATGTTTGATGAAACAAATGCATATCCCAACGCTGTCTCTTCATCTAATGAAAATAATACAAACTGTCACTGGTATCCATGTATTACCAACAGCTACAACAAAGGAATAAACACAAGAAAAGCCAAGATGCATCTTCTGTCCTGGAAGGAAGAACCGACTAACCCCACACAGTTATAACAGTTGCTCCAGTTCAACTTGAACAGAGCACGCAGCGAAAACTGTTTATATTTACAGCAAATGTGTCAACAATTCACAAGAAATTTACTCTGATTTATGCCAGTGAACTCAAAAGTGAAATTTGCACTTAACAGTTGAATTAAATTACTATCAATAGATATTTTAAGGATTTATAATATACATTATTGGTTTTTTTTTTTTTTTTATATGTTTAGATTTGTCCTATTCCTTGTTGTGGAGCATAATTTGGAATATGATATTGCTCACACTAATTTAAAACTTGTATGCCAACTGTAATGATATATCTCAAAATAGAGGCATATTATTAAGAAACCAAGTGTGTTAGAAAAAATCTAAAAAGAGAAGTGATCGCATTATCATAAGTGACCGATCCGGGCTTAAATAAATTGGTACCCCACAAAAACATTCAAGTGCAGAGCGCACGATTATGCAGGACAGCAAGAATAATAGCAACTTGAATTGTATAAATCTTACCTAACCTATGTCATGCTTCAAAACAATGATTTTCTGGCTACACCAACATGCAAAATGCACTGCAATACATGTCCAAATAAGCCATGCTTAATCTGTCATACTGAAATGTTAACTAAATAATAAACTTTAGCAAAGCCGAAAACCAATGACCACTTAATAATATTACATGCCTTTAAAAGAAAATGAATGAATGAAACACACCACAAAACAAACTAAACACCTTGTCTTTAATAATATCACATTTACACGATCCAAATACAAGCATTATATTCATACGTAATGAAATGCACGTCGATTAACTACAAACATTCAAATACGCCGAAACAGCCAATGTGACAGACAGCCGATTGTGTCAATAGCGCCAGAGAGAATCCTACTTTCATTGTACTCTCTGGTAATGCCATTATAACCATTAGTCAAAAGTGAAATATACCACATACTGAAGGGCAATTCGGAGTCATTTTAAACGAAGACCTTGAAAACTTTTCGGAACTGTAGCCCTTGCTTTGAAGTCGTTCTACATACGACAAAATGCTTCGTGCAATAAACATGAAAAACTTAATTAGACTCAAAAGCTCTCCGATACTAGTTTTGCGTTGATGTGTACCACATTTTAAATACACCCAAATTGTAGAGGGGCTAACGGATGAAACTATAGCACGGAACACCTACCTAAGGTCTATAGGTTCACTTCAGTTCACTGCACCTAATATATAAAAATTAAATAGGGAAATGCAAAGCTTTAAAAATATCTAAAGAGGTATATTTAGACGGTGCTAGAATCTGCGCGAGGGACGGACGTCATGCAAATTGATGGTGTGGTTACGTCTGTGTCTTTCCTGGTGATAATGCGAGCGGGCACTGTACTTAATCTCGTACTGTTCCAATGTTTACTGCACGGAAGTCGGAGATATAGTAATCTGAAATACTCATGTTTTATAAATACAAAAGTAAACTCGTCTATAAACCACTGTCGTCCATTCGACAGTCTAAAAATACTTCTGTACATATTCTTTTAAATTATCAGATGGGTAGTTTAAGGGTGAAAGGGTCGCTGAAATTTAGTGAAAATCTAGGGAAATGGGCCTGAGGATGCACATTTAAATGATATAAGCTAAACAAATTTGAAATCAGACTTTTATTAAATCTAAATGTTGAAAACTTTTTCTCGGCGCTTAAATACGAGTACATACATTCAAAATGTTCAACACGATGGTGGTACCATCTAACCTGTCTAAATACTTAGAGTTGCATTTCGAAACATCAGGCAGTTAAGTTTATCATATGTAGTTGTGAATGTTTCTTGAGATATTCATTTGTGACGCTAAAACCACTGAAGATCTACGCTCTAAAGCTCATATACTACTTACTACTACGAATACGATTGCTACGACTACGACTACTAATACTGTAACTACCACCACTACTAGATACGACCGATTACGAGTACAACTAATACGACTTCTGTATGACTACGACGTTTACGATGATGCTACGACTACGAGACTACTACAACTACGATGACTACAACTACTACTACTACTACGACTGCGACCACGGCTACGGCCACTACCACGACCACCAACACTATCACCTTTATCACCATTAGCACTACTACCACTACGAACTACAACTACGACAACTATTACTACGACTAATACCACGACGATTACTACCACGATTACGGCTACTACTACAACTACTTTTACGACTGCGACTATGACGGCGACGATTACGACGTCTACGATAACTACGATTACTACGACTATGACGACAATTATTACGACGGCGGTGAAGGCGACGATTACGACTAGTACTACGACGACTACGACTAATTCTACGACTACGACGACTACCACAGTTATACTCGTAAATTATTATTTTATTGTTGTCAACAGTGGTTTCGCGCCGCAACGTTAGTTATAACAATTTTTGTACAAATTTTTACAGCTTAAGTCCAAAAGAATTGTTACTGAACGCAAATTGAAAACATAGAATCTGTAATACAGTAACGTAATCAAAACAATAAACAAGATACTTACTATTAAAGATGAAATAATTTCTTCAAATTACGGAGGTTGGCTACACATACACTGTAGCTGACTCTGAACTTTCTACCTGGTCATCAAGAGCAGATTCCAGGTGCACAAGACAATACAGAGAACCTCCTCCCAATGACGTAATGTTTATATACTGCGCGTTGACGTTATACGCTGATATCTTGGTTACAGAGGAATTGTTTCATCTTTACTCATTGTATAGTCTTGCCAACCATTTCCAGTTATACTGTCTCTCTTACACACACGCACACACACACGCGCGCGCGCGCACGCACACACACAAACACACACACGTAAATTATGAAAGCAAATCTAGAACTCACATCTTTTACAGCTTTTTATAACAGAATAATGAATAATATTGTTACAACGTTTCAACATGCTCCCGTGAAAAAAATTGCTGTTGCCCATGCTCATTGAGCACCAGTTACCCAGCCCTGCTCTAGTGGTTTGATTACCCAGAGAAATGTAGTTCCATACGCCAAAAAGCATAATGTACTTCTGTTTAATTTTGCGGGTGCACTTTGAGAGTCCAGCGGTCGGTAGTTTATATATTTTTCCCTCTGTTGTTGCAGGGTCAAAAGCCTATCTTTAGTACTTTAGATAGACAAGCTCATCTGCACATTTATTCTGAGTTCTATTCATCGCCTTGAGTTTCTATGCCGACCAGTTGTATAAAGGACGTCAAACACAGACACAGGAAGGAAGGAAGAAAGGACAGGAAAGAAAGAAAGAAAGAAAGAAAGAAAGAAAGAAAGAAAGAAAGAAAGGGAAGAAAGGGAAGGAGGGGAAGGAAGGCAAGAAGGGAAGGAAGGGAAGGAAGGGAAGGAAGGTAAAGGAAGGAAAGGAAGGAAGGAAAGGAAGGAAGGAAAAGAAGTAAGGGAAGGAGGGAAGGAAAGGAACGAAGGAAGGGAAGGAGGGAAGGACGGAGGGAGGGAGGGAAGGATGGAAGGAAGGAAGGAAGGAAGGAAAGAAGGAAGGAAAGAAAGAAAGAAAGGGAAGAAAGGGAAGGAAGAGAAGGACGGGAAGGAAGGGAAGGGAGGGAAGGAAGGGAAGGAGGGGAAGGCAAGGAAGAAAGGAAAGGAACGAAGGAAAGGAAGGAGGGAGGGAGGGAAGGAGGGAAGGATGGAGGGAGGGAGGGAAGGATGGAAGGATGGAAGGATGGAAGGAAGGAAGGAAAGAAGGAAGGAAGGAAAGAAAGGAAGATAGAAAGAAAGAAAGAAAGAAAGAAAGAAAGAAAGGGAAAGAAGGGAAGGAAGGGAAGGACGGGAAGGAAGGGAAGGAAGGGAAGAAAGGGAAGAAAGGGAAGGAAGGAAAGAAAGAAAGAAAGAAAGAAAGAAAGAAAGGGAGGAAAGGGAAGGAAGGGAAGGAAGAGAAGGACGGGAAGGAAGGGAAGGAAGGGAAGGAGGGGAAGGAGGGGAAGGAAGGGAAGGAAGGAAGAAAACAAGGAAGGAAGGAAGGAAAGAAAGAAAGAAAGAAAGAAAGGGAAGAAAGGGAAGGAAGCGAAGGAAGAGAAGGACGGGAAGGAAGGGAATGAAGGGAAGAAGGTGAAGGAGGGGAAGGAAGGGAAGGAAGGAAGCAAAGAAAGAAAGAAAGAAAGAAAGAAGGAAAGAAAGAAAGGGAAGAAAGGCAAGGAAGGGAAGGAAGAGAAGGACGGGAAGGAAGGGAAGGAAGGGAAGGAGGGGAAGGAGGGGAAAGAGGGGAAGGAAGGGAAGGAAGGGAAGGAAAGAAGGAAAGAAATAAAGAAAGGGAAGGAAGGGAAGGAAGAGAACGACGGGAAGGAAGGGAATGAAGGGAAGGAAAAGAAGGACGGGAAGGAAGGGAAGGATGGGAAGGATGGGAAGGAAGGGAAGGAGGGGAAGGAGGGGAAGGAAGGGAAGGAAGGGAAGGAAGGAAAGGAACGAAGGAAGGGAAGGAGGGAGGGAGGGAAGGATGGAAGGAGGGAATAATGGATGGATGGAAGGAAGGAAGGAGGGAGGGAGGGTGGGAGGGAGGGAGGGAGGGAGGGAGGAAGGGAAGGAAGGAAAGAAGGAATGAACGAAAGAAAGAAAGAAAGAAAGAAAGAAAGAAAGAAGGAAGGAAGGAAGCAAGGAAGCAAGGAAGAAAGAAAGCAAGGAAGGAAGAAAGCAAGAAAGAAAGAAAGAAAGAAAGCAAGAAAGAAAGAAAGAGAGAAAGAAAGAAAGAAAGAAAGAAAGAAAGAAAGAGAGAAAGAGAGAAAGAAAGAAAGAAAGAGAGAAAGAGAGAGAAAGAGAGAAAGAAAGAAAAAGAAAGAAAGAAAGAAGGAAGGAAGGAAGAAAGGAAGGAAGGAAGGAAGGAAGGAAAGGAAGGAAGGAAGGAGGGAAGGAGGGAAGGAGGGAAGGAGGGAAGGAGGGAAGGAAGGAGGGAAGGAGGGAAGGAAGGAAGGAAGAAAGGAAGGAAGGAAGAAAGAAAGAAAGAAAGAAAGCTGCGGCTCACATTCGAAAGGTCGCGTATTCCATCACCATGGCCGACCTTCCTGACTCATGGGTTTTCTTTCAAGGTTTCCCCGGGTCGCCAGGTGAATGCTGGGAAGAATTTCCATATCCTCCGAATTTTCATTTCGTTACATTAATCATTTCATTTCACGCTTCACCCCGTTAGGTTTCTTTCAGGGTTGGAAGCGTTGGCGAGCGTCGTGGTAGCAGCACGGCAGGGGGAACAAATGCGCTCTGGAAATCTCGCCCCCCCCCCCGGATTGGAAGAGGAGCTACTATTTTCTGGGGCACTCATGGGATGGCACAAGCTCGAGGGGGGAGGGGAGCTAAGTTAGCCTCCGCCGGGGTGCTTCTAACTGGAAAAGCACCTGCTCTGTCGTGACAATGTTCCGACCGCTCTTAGGATCCATTCACCTCATCCATTCTCCAGGGGGGGGTCCTCCGTCAGGGGCACAAAAATCGCCTTTAGGTCAAGGAGTTAAGCCCCCCTCTGCACGTTCATTGAGCCATTGAGTCAAGGAGAGAGAAATATAAGAAATGGGAACAAGTTTGTGTTGTATACCATTGCTCCCTGATTCCAGGTCGTTTTCTAATTGAAAGTATGTTTACCTCAGCCAATGTTGATGGATGAAACGTTTATAAGAAGCAGTCACTGTCTAGTCCGTTAAGTGCAAGGCAATGGTTACATCTTAAAGACAGTGTTATTTCTCTTCCAGAATCATTATTACAAGACCCACCAAATCATAAAGCCAGTTCATGTCTTTAAAAATCAAAAGTAGTGAAAGGAGGAAATAAACACAAAGGATGAACTTTACCACTAAGATGATAAGTGCCAAATTTCAATGCCATGGCCAAATATTTTGCTAGTGAGATATTTTTTACATATTATCTGAAATAGGTCATGGCAATTCCGATAAAGTACTGCAAGTTCAATCAAGTCTGATACTATCGCAGTCCATCTGAACCACAGCATGTAAGTAGACGTACGATTTTTTTAATTAAGAGCTCTGTGGAATGTTAAAAAAGTCTGTTTCATTTGCTGAAGATTGCAAATTATATTTACTTTTTCTTTCTTTCATCTATCTTATTTTGATAAAGTAAATTGATAACAGAGGGTTATCGTTCTCTAACAAGCAATTACATCTTTAGATAAAACTAGCCCAAATACCCGGCGTTGCCCGTTTAACAATTTAGCCCTATAACTTTTAGACTTAGGTCACACTTGCCATGTGTTTCTTTGGAGACATTTAAAAATATATTATTTAGTACACTTAAACAAAGAGTTAGATTATATAAAGAATACAAATTAGAGAAAATAAATAAACAAACAAGTAAATCACCATGGAAAAGCACTGTTGAACAACCACAAATACTATCAGAAAAGTCGGTAGAGAAAGCCGCATGAATGTAATACGTTGCATTTCTATTTCAAACATATAGGAAATTGTATGAATTGTTTGTAGAAGAGGGAGTAGAGAAAGAGGTGTGATTGCGTTTCGTCAAAGAAAAATTAGTAGAGAAAATCGTGTGAATGTAGTATGTTGCATTTCTACTTCAAACATATAGGAAATTGTATGAATTGCTTGTGGAAGAGGGAGTTGAAAAGGACATCTGAATGTATTATGTAAAAGAAAACCAGTTCTAGTCGGCACTACTTAGGACTAGTGCGCCAACCACTACATCATAGAGTCAGTCATGACCATTATTATAAGCCGTGAAGTGAGTTATGAAAAGCAAAATTAGATAAGGGAGAGATTTGTAATTATAAACATCATACAGAATTCTTTCTTTCTTCTCTTTTTTTAAATTAAAATATATAAAACGCCCCTACCTATATATATAGGGTCGTTTTATATATATCGATTGAGGACACAGCTGTTTCAAAGCAGATATAAATTGCAGTTTGTTACGTCAGATTATCTGTAAATTATTGTAATAACTCAGCTGTTTCTGACAATTAGAAATAAAGTGGTATACAAAATCGTAGAATCGTACAAATGATCTATGGCAGACACAAAATTTAATAGCAGGTGGTAGCTGACCGCTTCAGGATCACATTATTCTTTCCTGTTGTGCAAATAAATGTTGTGGGTACAAATTATATTTATATCACTGACTTTACAGCCTGATTTCACAGAGTGTTTAACTATATAATATAGCAAGGCCTGATAAGGCTCTGATTGAATATTGTATTGACCATTCGCCATTAAATTTTGTGTGTGCTATAAATGTAACGGTTCTCTTAATTGCATTCAGACACTAAATGACATTTTCCCCTGGAGATACCTTGCACCTGATGATGTTTACATTTGTGCCTTACGAACTGGGTGAAGATCAACACGACACCTTGCCGGATATTCCCTCACTGACTTTGTTTAACCTAAAAACTTTGTTCTAATGGTAATATTTCGACTGAGCAGGTTAATCAAGAAGAGGAATCCGTTTTGTTGTGCGTCTGCAGCCCTTCTGCTACTGCTAGTATTACTTCCTGGCACCAGGGCCGCTGCATGCACGTGGAGTAACAACACAGGAGCTTGCTTCAATGCGAGTCTGACGAAGATTCCGGATGACATTTCTGGGAACATCCTGTACCTGGAACTACGACATAACGACATCTCGTCACTAGAAGGTCTACCCCGTCAGCTTCTATCCCTCGATTTATCCTTCAACACTATCTCCCTTGAAGACGAGGCCTTCAAGGATGTCCCAGATCTCCAGGACCTGCGTCTCTCCCACAGTGTCATCAGCTCCATTCATCCCAGCGCTTTCAAGGGCCTTGAGCAACTCAAGAAGCTCTCTCTCCTGGGCAATGGATTTTCTTCAATTCCACCGAAGTCCTTCGAGTATCTTATTGCCCTCAGTGAACTAGACCTGAGCTACAACCAGCTAGTGGAAATAGATCCAGATTCCTTCAGGTACGTCCACATGATGTATGATTGTAAGGATCAAAATAGCCTTGAAAACTATAACCTATATTGAAAATTGAGACGCTTTATTACTTGATAACATAAATCTGATATCTTACGGTACGCGCATGGAGTTACAAGGTTTTGAGAATTACTGTACACGTCTCCTCTCCCCTCCGCCCAGTCATTTAGAATAAAATACTCAAACACTAATGCTTGTATTACGAAAATATTATTTTTCTGCTAATTATATTATGGAGGAGTACTGTTTTGAAGTACTTTAGTATTATACTTATTTTGGTATATGTTGGTAAACATGTACAGGGAATTAGCACCTGCAGCACGAAGTTCTGTTTCCATTAATTAATTCAGTTTGAAACTAACCCCATTTTCAGCTAGTGTGAAACAAAATAAGTTACCTTTATTGAACCAGAACGAACGTTTCAGAGGCCTGAATGAGCTGATACTTCTAGATCTGAGCCACAACCGTCTCCAGAAGCTACAAAAGGGTGTTTTCAGCGAACTGTCACATCTGCAGTACCTCAGCCTCCGAAATAACGAGATCAAGGACCTCGAAGTTGGAGCCTTCCAGAACTTGGAAAGCGTATCTCTTCTGGATCTATCGGATAATGATATAGTCACCGTTGGACCGGATATATTCAAAGGCAAGTTATATACAGCAGCAACAGTAACAATGATAATAGTAATAATAATAATAATAATAATAATAATAATAATAATAATAATAATAATAATAATAATAATAATAATAATAATAATAATAATAATAATAATAATAATAATAATAATAATAATAATAATAATAATAATAATAATAATAATAATAATAATGGTGAATTAACAAATCATAAAGGTGGTCTGCATCTCAAAAATGCTCTATTATACCGAATAGAAAGAAAATGAAGGCTGGTTCGTAACCAAGCGGTAACGTCAACCAGAACGGAAAGCAACGCAACGCTCAACATTTGGGTTCACAACAGCCCGGTAACGAGAACGGAGATGCATATTATCGATTATAATATCGATAGTAAAGTGAAAAGTCGATATTCCGCAAGGGGATTCAATTGTTTGTAACCGATCAATATGTTTTCCAGCTTGCGTCTAGGGAGAGATTTAGCGGCTGTTTCATAGGATGCCGGCTTGAATAATTTATACAGTGAGAAGTCTGATATGTACAAGCTCATGCCCGGAAACGAAAGCGAGAAAGTTAAGACTAGGTCGCCTTCGTTTCCGTTACTGTGGCCCAGGAAAGCTTCCCTTCGGTTGTGAACACTTGCATTTGAATACCTACGTGCATTTCAACTTTCTCGTAATGGTTATCGTTACCATTGGCAGAAGTCGTGAACCAGGTATGCTATACTTTTACTGTTAATTAACTTCTGAATAGCAATTAAGCTCTCAAGCAATGATAATCGTTAACTAACAGTAAAACAGTAATTGAATTACTTAAATACATATTAGGTTTAGATGACAAATTTATTTAATAAGTCACTTCATATGTTTCTAAAAATTTACACTAACCTTTGCAACCAAAGTATACCTTGGGCCGTTTTTAATGTTTGAAAATTTAGAAATGTGGATGCTATATTACTGATTGCATTTTGCTCATATCTTTCGAAATGAAGGGTTCAGAAAAAAATGAACTAAGTCCAGTTTTGTAAAGTTTACAGGACATCAATGTTTCCACTTAAATGTCTTCATGATCGTGAACCCAAATGATCTAGCTGTTGAAGGCCCTTAAACGCCACTCACTCACTCACTCACTCGCTCACTCACTCACTCACTCACTCACCCACAAACTGTTTTCAGAACCTGTAGATCCTGGTATTGTTCCGAGAGATGGGTAGCAGGTCTGAAAATATAAAGTAGAATAAAATAGAACTTTGTTTTAAACTACATCATAGCAAAAATAGGCAAGGTTTGGAGATCATCGCACAATCGTACCCGTATAAGAAAACTCAGGCAAATCAAACTCTAGTCCATTGCACTCGTCAGCTGGATGAGCCGATTTCAAAACAGCAGCCTCCCATAAGTCGTCCTGAATTTGACATGCCTTGGGTGAATTCTGTCTATGACGAGTTCTCTCACTGAACGGGTAGCAAAGAGGCACTTCTGCTTGTAGAAAGGCTTCAGAAATTCTGTCCATGGCAAACATTTTTAGACGTCACTTCAACAAAATTAAATGGTGAAGACTTTCACCGAGCTGATATGAACACCTCTATCCAGTCTTTTGGGATGTCTGTGTGAGCTTTCTGGTTTATAGGTACCATGATTTTATCACATTGCAAGCAAGAATGTCTTCTTATTGGAAATGTTACTTTCATAGTGTCAAATCTTTTCTCTACTGTAACCAGTTTAATGAAGTCTTTGCTTTCCCTGTTTCACATGGCCTGAGTTTTTTCTCTCCCTTACAGTTTTTTTCGAAGCTCATTTACGGTATGATTGAGCTTGTTTTCTCCCATTTATTATAGCAGAAAATACTGGAACTGTTCCATATTTTCATATAGTGCTGCAAACTAAAAAGAAAAATGGACTTAGCTCTTTCTTTTCCTGGATCCTTCAAATATGTTGGTACCTCCCTAAAGGAATCTATCTGTGCTATAGCTCCAACATTTCACGTCCGGTGACCTTGACTTGTTGCAGATATGGCAGCACTGCAGCAGATTCACCTGGACCACAACAAGATCAGCAACATTTCGCCAGATGCCTTCAACAACTTGGAACAATTAGTGCATCTAGACTTAACGGGAAACTGCTTGACTGCTTTGGAGCCTGGCACCTTTAGGGATCTGGACAAACTCAGATTGTTGGAGCTTGATCACAATAATGTAACAGTGCTGAAGGAGGGCACGTTTGAAGGGCTGTCTCAACTCTCCCATCTTACTATCGGCGACAACAATATTACAAAAGTGGAACAGGGAGCCTTCACCGGTGTAGGGATAAAGAAGAAGGGTGCGGCTGGTGTCAGGATTAGCCTGCTGAGGAACCGTATAGCTTCCCTACCCTCACAGGTGTTCCAGGGTGCAAAGAATATCGGCTACCTCAATGTGGGCAATAACTCCATCACCAAGGTTGAACCAGATACATTCAAGGTAAGGCTAATGGAGTGTAAGTAACCCGTATCATCCATTCGTATCTTTTTCGGCCACAGTTTGAAGGAGGGGGACGGGGTTAGGCTACCCTGACCTTCCTGCTATATAGGCAAGGCACGATTTGGTCGTGTGCCAGACGTGAACAGTTGAAATATCGGTTCCTGTTACTTATTTCTTTCTTTCTATTACTTACTCTACGACTCACCTACAGTAAATAGAGGAGGTATTGCATTCAATAAAAATGCATACCTAGATCTCTTCAGAAATCTTCGTTTGAGACTTGTTGAAGAAAAGGGGGAAAGAATATCATTGCACGATAGTGTCCGTCTATCTGTGAACAACATAAAACTAATTAAACAAATATACCTAAATTAAATTATTTTTTACAATATATAAATATTATGTAATAGTATAATGTGACAAAAACGACAAAAGTTGAGTCCAGTTGCTTCTTCTGTTGCTTTATTTTCTTCTAACTGAATGCACAAGAACACAGTTCTCTTTTACTGACGTTAACAGGTGATAACATAGCCAGATTTTTCTAGAACTTCATATTTTGTGGAACTTGCCGGCAGCCAAAAGATTCCCGAACAAACTTGAAAACCGCTATTGGTTCTGCCGCTCTGATTGTTGCCACGTGTTTGCTCGCGTGAGTGGTGTGGGGCAGCCTGACCTTGAGCGCCTTTGTTTTGCGCCGGGCAGTGGTGTGAGACGGCCCGGTCCCGAGCCTTCCTTTGGAGTGTGCAGCACCGTCGGTGTCAATAGTACGATAAGTTACAGTCAACTTTCATTACAAGACCTGTTCAAAAGCATCCTCCTGTGTATTTATACAAGGCATGTGTTGAACATGGACGAATTTCTGAGCCGAAGTATTGGAAAGCGCATTGTCTTGTAATTCGCCGAGAGTATGGGGATTTCTTGCGTACAGTTTGTCTTTAAGACAGCGCCGTGGCCGAGTGGTTAGATGAGTTATCTCTCACCAAAGCGGCTTGGGTTAGACCCCAGAAATCGTACGTGGGATCTGTGGTTGACAAAACGTCCTTTGAGCGGGTTTTCTCCGGGTTCTCCGGTTTCCCTCGCCATTCATTCCACCAATTGCTCCATCATCACCTTTCCTATCATCCAATTCACTATAATTTTACATCATTTTCCACACTTCGGACTATCACCCATCCTGGCTACTCTCTCTTATTCAGAGTTTGTTTGCTCTTCGACAGGCGTCTGACCGCAAGCGCCCTCGTGTAAGTCGTGGGAGCAACAAGAGGAAGAAGAAAAACTATTCCCCACATAATAATCACAAATATTTAGATCTACACAACGAGCAGGCCAGTCGGTTATTATCTTATCAAAAACATTGTAATATGAGGCAGTAATTTTCTTGAACTTCTTTCCATAATAGTTTCCAGTTCTAATTTTTCTTTGGTTCGTACTGTTGGCTGTCTTATTTTCAATTTTTTAACATGGACCCAGTCTGTTTAATGTTTCTACTAATAATTCTATCCTGAAACATCTTCAATTGTTCTCATCGAAAGATTCCTCATATGAGATATTGCAGTCTTGTTGAAAAAAGACAAAATTACGTTCCCTGCTCTAGTTTGTCCTTCACTCCTATCTGTTCAGTGATAGAGAACGACACATATTCCATCCTACGTGCTAATTCTTCATGGGGGGAAACTGGTTAATACTGCAGTTATTATTAATATTACTTATTAATTTCTAGTTTACTATAGATACACACTTCAGTGATAGCTTTGATAGCCCACAACATACGCCACTGATGCTAAGGTTTGATTCAATGTTAATTCACATTTTTTGCACCAAATGTTTTAAAATTTGGCACTTTTGTACATTGATCCTTGCGGAAAAGAAAAATATAAAATTTATTGAATAGCCCAAATGACATCAAAATTCTCAGTTTTCTAAAAAGGAACAAGTTGGTCTTATTAAGACCAGGGGTTCCAAATAAGGCCACTTTAATTATTATACTTAAGGTACAGGACAGCGGTGATTATGTGAATAATTAAGTAAGCTTCTCAATAAAAATATGTTTCATTAAAGAAAATTAATGAAATATGAAAGTTCAATACTGACAAATTTACTTATGCAAATCAAAAAATCTGATGTGTTGCACTCACATGACTTTCTCTACTCTTGTACTAACCATTCTTACAAACTCTTATTCCTATATCTTCTTGATGTTAGTCGAGATAAATGTATGCAGAAATTATCTTATTGCTTATATTCTTGTAGGTACAAGGGGGATTGGGAATACACTAGGCTTAGAGTGATAGTCAAATATTTTAAAGCTTTGAAATTCCGTTCGCTTTGCACAGTTAAGATATACAAAATGAATAACGATGTTCCATTTGACAGAAGTATAAGTTCTCCAAAACTCACACAAATAACAAGGAATATCTCCGAAATGGTTCATCCTACAAAAAAGTTATTTAGACATAAATTGTGTATTTTAGCAAGATCTACTTCATTTTTTGTACACTAAGATTTGGTCTATCTCTCACGGTTTACTAGTTATGCAAAAATCATCCAGAGTGAATAGGACTAGATGGGTTATAGCCAGAAAATTCAAAATATGCCTTTCATTTGTCATAAAAATATCTCAAATATATGACATTTAAATAAAAATCGTTGGAGCGACTTTCAAGAAAATCAAAATTTTCGAAAAATTTTCCACGTAAAGGGTAGTTTAGGGTGGAGTAATTTTCTTCAACATCTTCGTGTCGCATCCTTGAAACATATTAACCTTAAATACCAACTCGGATTTGACCGACTTTTCGTTTTTGAGTTATGCTGTTCACAGACTGACACACAGACACACACACGGGCCTTTTTCTAAAAATGTTTTCTTTGGATTCAGGGGCCATGAAAACATATATTTCTGGAAATCTCGACATCGAATTTTTGGGTGGAATACAATACTTCCTCTACTTTACTATACGTAGTAGAGAAAGTAAAAATTAAAAAAAAAAAAAAAAAAAAAAAAAATTGTTAACAAGAGCCTTGTCATATTCTGAACACTGAAAATGATTAATCGCATCTTGCTTTTTTATACCAAGACAAATTTAATGACAACTTTCACACATTATCATGCCTATCACTTTGTCCTCTTTGCAAATATGACAATACCAGCTCCCTTTTAGAGCCTGGCCTTATAGTTCTACACACGCTCTCTCTCTCTCTCTCTCTCTCTCTCTCTCTCTCTCTCTCTCTCTCTCTCTGTTGAATTTTTACCAGTAAAACCCACAAATATGATGCCATCATAAAAATTCTTATACAGTACGAAAGTACATTAAATATGATTTAATATATGATATAATATAGTATAACTTGTTTTAGTGAAAAATACTTGGCGCCATAAACGTCAATGTACTTGCTAATTGTTTGTGTAAGCTAAATTAAGCTCACGGACATAACTTGCTTGTTCTATGTTCTCGCATCTACTGAGAAGGAAATAACTGTTGGTGCGTTTCAAGGCTGAGCAGAGCATGCAGATCAAGGAGATGCTGCCACCTACTGTTATTATGCAGAAGTTTTTCATCACTTGGCTTGTTGGTCTACATGACCTTATTTGGTTCACATTCCTTCGTATGTCAGTAAATAGCGACATCACCTACTAAGGAGTTATTTTAACTTTTATAGTGTTCTAAAATACATGCATTTTTGCAGGGTTTGGATACTTTGCAATACCTTATCATGGATGGGAATCAGATTCCCACTCTAGAAGCCACTGCTCTGATTGGATTGGCAGGTCTTGAAATGCTAAGTCTCAGAAAGTGTGGTCTCTCCCATCTGGAAGATGGTATCTTCAGCTCATTTGGTGAAACTCTCAGGAGACTATCCCTGGATAACAACAACCTCACCACTATCACAGCCAAAGTATTTTCGGGCCTCATCGCTATCGAATCTCTGACTTTATCTGGTAACGTCCTTGAAGAAATTGTTCCTGGAGCATTTAAAGACCTCAGAAAGTTCGATGGTAGCCTGGACTTGTCCCAAAACAAGTTGAAGTTTCTTAATGAGGGCACTTTTGAGGGCCTAATTAATGTCCTATATCTTCATCTCAACAATAATTCAATCAGTGAAATTAAATCGGAAGCCTTCCGTGGTTTGGACCATCTTCGTTTGATAGTACTCAACTACAACAACTTTGAGACTTTGCCCCCTGGGGCTTTTAAAGGTGAGTTTAATTTAATAGTAAAATAAGGAAATATCTATAATGTGACAAAATGATTTCTGGTTTATTTTAGTCACTTTGTTTCTACTTAAATTAACAAACAACTGTTCGTGTTTGTACGGGTGAAAGTGAAGGGTTCATTATCACAGGATAGGCCCATTAACGCTGGAGTAACGGAAGGCCGGCACTCTTTGTTTTTACACGGCCGACATCCACATACCCACAGTACCCACACTTGCCAGTATGCGACGATCTCGTGATCTTCGCAACTAACAGGAATTCCTGCTTCAGCTACTGGCAGATACAAGCTAATCTCCACGCCATCGACAGATGCAGCGAGACTTGGCGTATAGTCATCAAATCGGAGAAAAGCACTGTGATTCTTCTGGCCAACATTAGAGCTAACCAACTCCAGCAAAGCGTGACGGGACTTAGCCAGAAGTAAGAAACTAGAAGGTCCTAGGATGCACTTAAAGCAATAGAAATGACTAATTGGTTATTCTTCTCCTCGGCAGACCTGGCGGATATTCCATTTTCTAATTAGAGGTTATATTTCCCAAAATGAAAACAAAGAGAAACAGAATGTGAAGTAAAACATATTAAGGGCCTGTATTACGATCTCCGGTTACTAGCCACGGTTTGTTACCTCTCAATTATCGCTAACTGTTAGTTAGGCTCGGTGCCTCGTATTACGAACTCAATTTGACTGTAGGTTTGTTACCTTGAACATTATGATGCCCTGAGAGCAGTTGGTAACATTTTTCACTAGGCTTTCGCTGTGTTTGCAATGCTATCTCGTGGGTAAAGCAATCATTTAGGTTAACCACATCACAGATGTGTGTGTGATGGTTTGAAGATTTGTATACATTGCATAACCTAAAAATAGCTTCTGTTTTATTCACTATTCATTCAGAGCCTGGAAGTGCTTTGAAGAAGCGCAAAATCGTTGTGTCCGCAATGAATAAAATGCAACGTTTACTATTTAAAAGGTAATCGTTCTGCCCACAATGAATAACATGCAACGTAGTTAAAGATAATGATCTTGTTCCGCGTGTTTTTGAACTTGTGTACCTACATATTGTAATAGTTTTCCGTGTATTTTCTGTTCGCAAAATGTGTCATTTGCCATGCTCCGTTTATTACATTTGCGTTAGTTAAAACGTGGTGCCGATGTAATGAAAATCGCACAAAACATCGTAATGTTTGTGTCAATCCACTATAGTACACTTACTGGGCTCTAGAATTATATTTCCCTAACATAATGGCCATCAAGAAATACCTCCAATTTATGTTGGTTTAATTTATTTCATTTTAAGAATGTCGGGAATATACAAATATGCTGGTATAATGTTATATACGTGCTGAAAACTGCCATTCTGTCGTAAATTCTATTCGATGCCTTATTTCCGCTAAAATTCCGGATGTCGAAGCTTCTGATAACCTGTATATTTGTTGGAACTCTTCCACGTTCACTCCTCGAAATTATCTTTGCGCATTCTGAATCTCTTCGCTCTTGTATTAAATAAATAATGAGCCAGGATTTCATCTTCAGAGTCTCTGTGGACATATAATTGTGATAGGAGGTAGGCCATTTTTGTGTGTGAATCACGAGTAAACTCCAAGTTAACTCACTAACCCCTACTTGAGGTTGCGGTTAGTGTACCTCCAGAAATAACTCTCAGTTAGCCCTTAACCGAAGGTCGTAATACTGACATCTGGGTGTAACTTCAAGTTAACTGTTAACCGAAACCCTAACCGGAGATCGTAATACAGGCCCTAAGTGTCACACTCGGGGGCTAGCAGTTGCGTCATTAAAAATAAACTAGATACATTGTCAATTTAAAGTATATGGATAGGACTTTCTACCCAATTATATTATAAACAACCTCTTTTGCAGAATTTCTAAAATATTTTTAGACTATATGACAATGTGCCCATTTCAAATGGTAGATCTATAGAAAAATCTAGTTAATGGTTATGACAACTTTTCTGTTTCAAGGCTTGAAGTCTCTGAGATACATATGGATGGAAAATCATAAAGTGAAGACGTTAGAACCGGGAGTATTTGAAGATTTGGAGTCATTAAGAGGTTTATATATGTCCGATGGAACACTGGAGAAGCTGACTGCCAACATGTTCAAAGGTGGTGCTAACGAACTGCAAGTGTTCGATGTGACACACAACCGGATCAAGGTGGTGGAGCCTGGTTTCCTCTCTAATTTACAGAACATTTATACAGTGCGTATTTCCAACAATGAGATTGAGGTCATACCAGATGAGTGCTTCCTCGGTGGTGAATCTCTGGAAGCGCTGTATCTCAGTCACAACAATATCCGAGAGCTGGGTCCTCACGCCTTCAAGTAAGTCCAACAAACGCAAATGCATTGTAACCAGGCATAGGAATTCTTAAGCAGTTAGCTTAAAGATATCTACAATCAAAGCATTATCGGAACAAAGAACATAAACAACAGCGGGCCAAGGTTCACTACAGGCAGGTAAGAACCTATCCGAGTGTTGTATACAAACACCAGAAGAGGAAATGTGGATTATTACCTCCCTGACTGGCCCAGTGAGAGTTCAGCCTTATTTCCTTCCGTTCTGGCCTAAATGCTTGGACATTCTTATGCCTGGTTATAAGCACATAATTCTATTAAAGATATAATAAGTCAGTATTAAGGAATATTCCCCATTTGGATAGGTTCAAATCTTATAAAGGTTGTGGATGTAACTGGAAGTTATTTCCGGGCTAGGTACCGTAGCCTGCTGGAGATAGATGTTCTAGACGTTTCCTACATAACTGTAATTGTCATTTTCAGTGGCGCGGGCGAAGCCTTATAGAAAGGCGCAGATGAAATCATACATTTTTCAAACTACTTTTTAAGGCTTTACTTACCAACTTTACAAAAGGATATGCTGAAACTGGCCACCATTGTTGTCCATACATTTTTGGCACCTCGTTAGAAAAGTATCCATCATTCGCCGTACTTCATGTTGAGAAATGCGAAAAATTCCCTGGCGGATATTTTGTTTTAATTCTTCCCACACACCTTGGAAGAATTAAAACAAAATATATGCCAGGAAATTGACGGCATTTCTCAACGTGAACTTTTTGTTCTCCCGGAGCTTGAGGCAGATTACAACGGCATCAGAGGCAGGGATCAGAGGAGAGTGACGGGCAAGTCGATGGTAGATGCTACAGGTTGCGGATAGGCAAAACTCCGCGCAGCAAGTTCTGAACTCTTTTGCTCTCCCGTTAGTAAGAAGAGCATTAAACACTATTCAAAAAGAAAACTAGGTAATATAACTTTTAATGTGCAATGTTACAGGGGTCTGAACGAGAAACTGCGGTATCTGCACTTGGATCACAATCAGCTGCAAAGCCTTCCCGAGGGGATATTCTCCGATGTGCCCAGCCTCAAAGAACTATCTCTGCGCGGCAACCATCTAACTCAGTTCGAACCCTCAACATTACAGCTTGGTGCTTCTGTAAAGTTCATAATGTTGCAGGACAACACAATCAACTTCACAACCCCCATCAGTGGAATAGATCACATTGAAACGCTTAATATTTCTGGAAATTCCTTGCCCTCAAAATTACCAAGCGATTTCTTCAGCAACTTCACTGACATACTAACGCTAGACATCTCACACTGTGGGGTTAAGGAAATCCCCGTAGAAGCGTTCAGAGGCAACAAAGAGTTGAAAGGTTTGAACCTCGGACACAATGAACTTAACACGCTCAATGTGGAGATGTTCAAGGAGCTACCTGATTTAGATTGGCTACAACTGAAAGGAAATCCGCTGAAATGTGACTGCGCCCTTCAAGAGATTTCCTTGTGGACAAAGAAGGAAAACATCAAGGTGGACGAAGTGCAATGTGGAGAAGACTTAAAGCAGAACTGGACCAGCACAGAGAACCTGGCTTGTGACGACAAGGAAACCGAGTACGACGTTCTGACGTCGCTTTTACAAACATGTTTATTTGTACTTTTTGTGTTGACTTGAGTACGCAATCAATATTGTATTAATAAAGTATTGAAACTAATAAAGTATACTAGATGACCTATCAGTCCCACTGTGTTGTCTTCAGACGTTGCGACTAGGTAGCAGCACACTTGAACATAAGGCAATGCACGTATGTATGGAAATTAAAAAAATCCAGTTTTCTTCTGGCTGCTTTGAATTTTTTTCCACACACTTAGAACATAAAATATATAGTATACGCAAAATTTCGATGTCCTGTGTCGAACCAGTTTTAAATTATTAATAAAAATCACTTTTCATATGCTAATATGAAATGATCGTTTTACCCTACAGTTTATTGTATCTCTCCTAAATTTGTAACTTGAACTCAGTATACAGATATAAAGAAATTGTCGCACAGCCATTGCTTAGATTTAATTAGTTTAAGCGAAAAGATATGTTGTATAAAATTTATTGATATTTTAAATTGTTGCAACTGTCTGCTACTTTCTTCTTGGCCTCAGTAGCAGTTTTTGATAATTTTAAGTTTGCTTGGTCGTTTCTTAACCCAACTGTTAGTTGCTTTGGCAACTAACCAAGAAATCAGATTTAAATCCCTTAGCTGTGACGGCAGCAATGGATTAATGCTTAAACAAATAATTTAAAATCAGCCATTAACTATTTTTTGTTGAATATTTGGTGCACAATATTAAAAAAGCATAAGCTCATCAATACTATTGTCCTAAAACTCCTGTTGTGCATGAAAGAAATGTTAAATCAGTTTGAACCTCTTCCTACTCATTGTTCCACGAAAAATTGGTGTGTCAAGACATCGGGTTTTGCTCCAGTACAATTGAATAGCGATTTACGCACTTCAGAGATCAAAATAACCAAAGCAATATAGGGCCTGATTTCATTTTTCATCGTCATTCAACACACACACACACACACACACACACACACACACACACACACACACACACACACACACACACATTTATATAACACACCTATTTTGTGAATATGGTGTGTGTTAAACACAAAACACTGTCTTAAAGATAAACTCAAGTAAACAAAAAACAATGACATTTAATATTAAACGATAACCCATGGGCAATGAAATATATAACCTTAAATAACATCCATGCAATCTACAGTTTTATATGCCATTATGTAACTGCATTACACACTCAAATTACAAAGAAGATAGACAAAACTGCAAGCAGCATGTTACTTAAATAAAACAGAAATGTTGACATTGAGTTGACTCAATTATTAATCGTTGTTTACACTTTCTCACACTTGCACCATGTACATAATGTTATATGCCTACCTATACAAAACATATACCGGATGGGTGATATACAAATGCTGCCATT